>WYDI02018010.1:0-74578 GCA_009867235.2 Psittacus erithacus | reverse complement strand
CCATTCCTGGTGGTGTTCAAGGCCAGGTTGGACAGAGCCTTGGGTGGCATGGTTTAGTGTGAGGTGTCCCTGCCCATAGCAGGGTGGTTGGAACTAGATGATCTTAAGGTCCTTTCCAATCCTAACTATTCTATGATTCTATGATTCATCCCTTTTCAATTCTCTGTGCTATTTTCACTGCAAAACAATACTCTCCTAACATACCTGAAATAGCCCAAAATAGAGGAGTCAGGGAGACAATATAGGTCAAAACGCTTGAAGTACTGAAGCTGTACATTCTTGCATCAACTAAAAACAGCATTTAGACTGGAGTCTGAACAAAAAACGTTCAGTTAGTGGACAGCTCAGGGAAGAGTCAAGTAAGGCTGGCAGGGAGGGCAATGCTTTGAACAAGCTCATGTTTTCTGTAACAGCTGAGATTTGCCATGAGATTACAATCTTATGTACAGAACAGTCACACATTAGTAATGTTGGATGCCATGGGTTCCATAGTTCTCTTTTCTTCCTACTTAGGAGATGTTGTACTGCTTCATCAGGCACCTGAAGCTGGGTACAGATACGGTGCTAAAACTACTGCACTGGATCTCAAGCATAGGTTTAAGATTTATCCCAGATCACTTCAGGCATCTGTGGTGTAAAATGCCATGTGTGAGCTAGTCACCCTGTGATCACCTTAGAGTCAAACAGGAACAGGGGATCCTGTCCCCTTCTGGGATAGGATCCATCTTATCTCTGGAAGATATCTACACCATGTCAGAGGATCAGTCTAGTCATGCCTATTAATTGACAGTAAAGCAGATGGTTGATTAGTGAAGGTATGGGCATGCCAGCAGGACTCAACTGAATCCCACCCTGACTCAGCAGATACCTGTGGATGAATCCTACACAACCTCGGATTACTTGGATGTAATTTATACCCACAGCTTTCAGTCCAAGCCAGAATGCACATGGAGAGCAATTTCCTTCTTTCCTTCTGCAGCTAATTTTCCCATATTTCTCATCTCTCCTCTCTCACAGTTTGTGCCCAAAACCAGCCATGCTTTCACCAAAAGCTGATGTAGGGGTAAAGCACTGAAGCCTTTAAAATGTCACCACAGATTGAGGAGCTCCTCTCCATCCCAAGTTATTTGGTCTTCACTGAATAGGCATTTAGCTGACCAGACTCAAACTTCCTTGATATACAAAGCCTTTTGCCCCCTCTTTTCCAATAAAAAACACATTCCTCTTTAACCGTAGTGATGGGCATGAGTATGGAATACAAGTCTCTGATCTGCATTCACTGACAGCCAGGATCTCACTCATGCAAGAGGTAATGTCAGTTATTTCAAAAACTAAGCCTGCCATTTATGCATTCGATGGAGCTTTTACATAAAACATGCTCCATGCACAAACACACACACACACACACACACAAAGTGAAGCCATGCCACATTCTCCTTGTGCAGAAATAATCCTATCCTTCTTCAAAGATCCTTCATTAATACCAGGCTGGCAGAGAACTAGTTACAGCGGGCAAAAAGGCTAATCAAGAGGAAGGGCTGGTTAAGCTCAGTTGTTGAAAGCTTTGTCTCATTGCCAGGCAGCTCTTGGGTATCAATGGACATTTTCATAAAGTGTTTAATAGTTCAAATGCATTGAGACAATATAAACCCTTTCCAAAGGAGCCCTTTGTTGAAATGTTGGCAGCATATTTCTGGCTGGAGTCAAATAAATTAGTCATCAGATAAATCAGTCATGCCAGCTAAGAGAGTGATACAAAAATAAACAGAATGTTTTTAGTCAAATCCATGAAACAAAAGGATCTGAAAATCTTATTTAAAATTCCCCCATGTAATTGATGCATAATTAAGCTTTCAAACATGAATGCAAGTGCGCTGTTCCAGAGTATGTGATGATGAAGATTGCATCTTTGGAAGTAAATGGGGATCTACAGATGTTATTAGAAGTAATTTTTTGCATTTCTGGTTCCAAGTTCCTACTAGCAAAATCCAAGAAATTCAAAGCCTGAGTCATTCCTAAATTGCTGCAGCTTTGATGCCAGGGAAACTCCACAGATTTTGATGGAGTTACAGCAGACTCAGACTGAATCAGGCAAACAGAACTTGGACCTATTAAAAATGTATTGACAAATATTTTAAAAAGAAAATGTCAGGGTAAGTTTATAGATATCACATTCTATTGCAACAACAACAAAAACTGGGGGGGTGTGGGGTGTAGCACATGGCAACATGAGGTGCGATAAGGTAACATGACTGCTTTATCCCTAACATGTTGCCTTAAGTAATCTTACTAGGTCTAAAAAACAAGAACAACCTGAACTCTTTTAAATTTGTTCTGTCCTAATATAAAGACAAAACAGTAACAGCAATTCCTTTATAACTATTCCAGTTACCCTTATGTTTAGCTCATTTATTAATCATTATTTTCATATAAAATACTTTTTTAAAGCTACTTTTACCAGTGTCCACCTTACACCGCCCGCTGGGATGCCTGTCAGTCCAGCAAAGGACCTAGGTCCCAGAAGCGGAGAAGCAGGGCATGAGAAGAAGACAACCACATGCCTGTTCACACTACTATCACGTATGGTAGCACCTTGTGGGAGGAAAGAAGCATTGCTTTTAAATGGGTTGAGAGAGTTAAAAATGTGAGGAAACTTTTTGTATCTATTTGGTGTTTGTTTCCCAATAACTGCTCTCTCAGACCAAAATATTACTTTTTGGGTGCCTAACCTCAGATAAGTAAGCAGATTAACTGGCCTTGTTCATTGAGGATGCAGTTCTCACTGGCTTCGGCTGTCTGAGCGTTTGAAACCAAGTCTGGAAGGGTTCAAGGGCAGATTCTTCTTTACCCAGAATGCATTTAGATACATCGAGTCTCCCAGCTTTGATATGAGTCTCCCACTGTCCTTCCATCCCAAATTTCCTTGTGCCAGTGATGTTACTCCCTTCCTGCTCAGCCATGGCCGCCTTGTCCTTCTCCAGTCCTCCCTATGCCAAGTACAGCTGATAATCCTGGCCAAGGAGACCTGCAAAGGGATGACATGAGTATGGACCCATGCCTAAGCATTAAAGCAAATAATGCATTTCAGCTCAGTTTGATGATGGGATTCCACACAGAAGCAGTCTTAGTGAGGTCTCTCAGAGATAGGATTTCTACTCCTTTCCATTACTGAGCACTTGTTTCCAGGAGAGGCCTCTCCCAAAAACTAAAAATGCTCATAATTTACCAAGTCCCTTAGTAGGACATATCCTAAAAGTAACAGCTTTTGTCACATTTATTCACTAATGTTGCATTCCACATGCATATACAAGAAAGGACAAACCATCACCCCTGTGCACAAGCACCAAATTCCATCAAAAAGAGACTAAGGAACAAACTTCACATGTGTATTCTTTAGTGGAATACCCTCAAAGCAGAGAAATCTCACATTTCCTCATGGAAATGTAGGAGCCTTGTTAAGATTTGGCAATGTGGCAAATAGAAGTGCTAAAGTTTGACTTATATTACTTTCCTTTTACGGTAGCTTGTATACTGTTGAATTCCATATCTGTTTCAATTCCAGCAATAATGTTGTAGTCTTTCTCTTAAAGGATCAAACTGAAGTCAGTACTGTATTTGCATCGGAAAGGCTGTGCAGATTTTAGAACTGACAAGGACTAGAAGGAAAAACATTGCTCCAAAGGGTGCTTAGGGAATTTGTGAGTCTGAGTCTGCCTCATGTGATACTTTCACTGCTGTGCTGATGGTCAGCTATACTCACATTTTTGGGGGATTACATCTCATGCAGTGCTCCACAAAGGAACCAAGCACAGGCATTGTGCTCTGTTTGTGCTTATCAGGAGCCGCTGAAACCAGAACAGTGTTTATTATTTATTATTATTATTGGCTTCCAGGACTACCTGTTGTAATTGGCACTGTGCAAGCACAGAACACAAAGTACAGCTCTGTCCCAGAGTGTTTATGATCTAGGGAGCAAACTTCAAAGGAATTGGGTAGGTTTATGAAAGAGGAGGAAGAAGAAGGAGGTGGAAGAAGATCAAGCTTGTTTGTTCATGCTGCTTCACAAAAAGCAAAAGGAAAATACCCTTTGGATTGGTGGGGTTTGTAGGCTTTATGTCAGGCTGTTCCTCCAGGGCGCTGGGAGTTACACCACCGGTCACTGCTTCATTTCTCAGTTTGGAATAATTTCTGTTACAATCAAGGATGTACAGCACCCCATCTCTCCTTTTGAATTATTTTATGGCTTATAGATCTCGGTGTCTTGAAGAAAAGGATCAAAATGTCCAGTCAGACCACACACAGAAATCAGATGGGAGCCAGAACTGTTTGCTACGATGTGAGCGCTGGACAGGAAATCCCATTTCTGACAGTAGCAGCCGGAGGCTTGGTGGCCCCTGACTGCTCTGCAGCGCCCATGGGTCTGCAGAGGGCACCTTCCTCTGCTGGGTAATGAAGGTAGCAACCCATGGAATGCAGAGTGTTAGGCACGGGAAACTGGAACCAGACCTCTCCAGCTCCTGAGTTTCACATCAAGCCTTAGTGCATCTTAGGGCAAAACATAGTCGGTACGATGAGCGGGTGAAAACAACCATTAGGGGAAGAATTTTATGTAGATACATCAATAATTGTCTTGGTGGAAGGATTAAAAATTTTAATGTCATTCTCTGTGATAAATATGTCTAAAAATTTTATTTTGGGATCCCTAAATTACTGTGCACACAGAAAACCAATTTTTTTCTCACCTATAGACAAAAGGGAGAGGAAAGCGTCACATTACCCAGGCACAGGTGTTGCTTCCTAGTCCATTTCCTCTTGCTCTTTATGCTTCCATGTTCAACTGGACTTGGAAAGAGGAGATTTTTTACAGTGGATAATCCTTTTTGTCCTTGAAATTCCCAGAAATGTGAACCTTATTGTTTGTTTGGGTTATTTTCTGTGATTTTAACTGCTGTTTCTGGAGATTCAAAGCTTGATTAGTAAAAACCTAAAGCCACCTTGTTAGGACGTTCAGTCCAATTATGAGTAAAACAAATGAGTAGGCAAATCCAGCAAAATTTCCACAACGTGTAAAACATTATCAAATGTTAATACATTTCATTTGAAATGCTGTCTTGCATAACCCTTGGATGCTAGCATATGTCATTAAAGTTTAAACTTAAGCACTCACTTAAACACAGCACTCGTTAATCTGCTTCTAGCTTCCCTTAGCAATATCAGTGAAATGGAATGCACTAAAACTGAGGTAATTAATCTGAGTTTATGCAAGTCTGAGGCATAATATCTCATTTAAAGGGGCGTACCAACTCCTTTCATAAGCCTGGCAACTCCAGATGAGCTTTAGCTGGGAGCACTGTGATCCATGCCATCTAGGACAGCCTCTGCCCTCAGAGAGGTCAGGTGTTGCCAGGGGGCTAGGCATGAACAACAATCCTGTATAGACAAATAATCTTGTAAGTAATGTGACTGAGTTGGGAATACTTTAATTTACACACACATAGTTTCAATAGCTTGTGCTGTAGCTCTGCCAGCAATAACAGAATTCCTATTTACTAGCTGTGCTAATGAAGGACAGAAAAGTAGCAGGTTCAGCATGGATCCCTGCAGATCCCTTTGGAGGGTAGCATGGACAGAAAGCCACTTATGATTCAGTGGGTGCTTGGGGTCCTGCTTTACGGTGATTTTGTCAAACTTCACATTATTTTTACTGAGTGTGAAAAATTTGCGGTATACGTTTAAGTACACCTACCTACCCAGAAGGCCACCTACTCTATTCTTCTTCCCCTCTACTCTGCTCTTGTGAGATCTCACTGCAGTACAACATTTATCAGTGGGGCTCCCAACACAAGAGGGAAGTGGACCAGTTGGAGGGAGTCCAGAGGAGGGCCATGAAGATGATCAGGGGGCTGGAGCATCTCTCCTGTGAAGACAGGATGAGAGGGCTGGGCTTGTTGAGCCTGGAGAAGAGAAGGCTCTGGGAAGACCTTACAGCAGCCTTCCTGTACCTAATGGGACCGACAAGAAATCTGGAGAGGGACTTTTTACAAGGGCCTGTAGTGATAGGACAAGACAGAATGGTTTTAAATGGAAAGAGGGGAGATTTAGATTAGATTAGACATTAAAAAGAAATTCTTTACTGTGAGGGTGGTGAGGCACGGGCACAGGTTGCCCAGAGAAGCTGTGGCTGCCCCATCCCTGGCAGTGTTCAAGGCCAGGTTGGATGGGGCTTGGAGCAACCTGCTCTAGTGGAACATGCCCCTGCCCATGGCAGGGGGCTTGGAACTGGGTGAGATTTAAGGTCCCTTCTAACCCAAACCATTCTGTGATTCCTGGTAGAATCATATGATTCTATCATGAAAGAAGCTAGATTGATTTGACATAGCGAATTTGTACGAGCTGTTACACAGCCCTTCATTGTTTTATAGGTACTTACTTACAAATAGTTTATTGCCCTACCTGTTAAAAAAAAAATTCAAACAATTCGTATTAGGTGTACAAGTTTCTAACTTCCAGATGTTTCTGCTGTGTTGTTCTTTTTTAAGTTTGGCCCTTTTCTATGCTTCTGCCATTTAAAAATCCTCCATGAGCCTAAGAAGGTTCTGTCTAGAGCATGAAATAAAACAGGCCAGGCTGGTTCAGAATTGCTTAGGGCACACTCCAGAGTAGATATGCCTAGGGAAGAGCCAGTTGGTGCGGCCAAAACCAAGCCATAAAGTTGTACAACTGGCAACCGAGGTCTGAAGCCAGAACTCATTGCTTGGACCTTCTTTATACAGAAATATGTGCGTACTGAAAATTGCATGAACTTCTCTAAGGCTGTTCCAAACCCATGGTCTCATTCTATGCTGTATATAGTTCTGCCTTCTCTCCATAAAACAACAGCTCTGGTCTGCCAGAAGTGCGGCACACAGGCGCACTGCCCTGGTTGAGTGATGGCTGGGGAATTCCTGCCCTATCAATGTGCCACCAAGACTTAGAGAGGACATGGCAAGGGCAGAGAACTTTTATCCATAGAGATTTTGCTGCCACTTCTGATCTTTAAAGATCTTTAAAGTGATCTTCTGCATTTAAAACACTTTTTAGTGTAAAAGGAATGCTTCAAGCAGGTAGAATTACGTCACACATACCACATTCCTTCAAATATGTGGTATTTAAAAATCACCCTCTAAGATTATGGCTCTAAGTCTGTATCTAGGCATTTTTCAGACAACTTTTTTGCCTGATCCCTCACAGGAGAGCAGATGGAAGCCAGGAAGCTTCAGGTCCCAGATTAACTTCAAATCATGTCTTATACTGCCAGACAGGAATGTCCAGACTTGATAAGTACCACTCGCATAGTGCTCTGGATGCTCTTGTGATTCTCTATCATCCCTAAATCCTACTTTCAAGGGAACTTTTCAAGGCTAAAGGAAGACTCCCCAGATAGATGATAAAGCAGCAAGGTCTCCTGACACTAGCAGATTAAGATAAATTAGCCCTGGCTTCCTTTGTGCTATGAGAGCTTTCAGGCTGGAATAACGTGAAGGGTGTTCAAACCACGCCAGTACTACACAGGGCCACGGAGAACAAGCCCAGAGTTTCAACGTTGGGTTTTGTTTATCGAGATCTGTCAGTCTGTCCCTGCAAAACGCTTGCCTCTTGCTTTCTCCGTGGATTCTTTGGATCTGCTTCCCTCTAAAGGCCGTTCAGTGAATTATGGCGTTGCCCTGAGTGTCAATCAAGTCTTAACACAAAATCAATTCTCAGATTTATTCCTTATCTGGAGAGGTGTTTGAGCTCTGTGAGGGAGAGGAATAAATACTTTGAGGGTTACTTCTCATTGTAAGATAGCTTAAAAGAAATAATGTTTAAGACAGAGATTTTATCAGCAAGCAGAGGGTTTCATGGTCAAATTTATCTAAAACTGAATCTCAAGCATCCATGCTTTTGAAGTAGCACCTTATTGTACAGAAAAGGGGACTACAAAAGTGAAGTGGCTTGACCCAGGCAGAAGCTGGCATCTGGCCATCCTTGCTTCCAGCCCTGTGCTCAGGGGAGTAAGTGGTTCTCTCCAAACACCCTGGGGTGCTCGACCTCTCAGGCATAGCTGCAGTATTGCTAGTTTTGTGTGATCCCAGGTGAAGAGCTTTCTGGTGTAGTAGTTTGGGCAGACCATGTGTTATCTGAAAAGGTGAATTGCTCCTTCAGCTGTGAGGCTTAGATATGCTGTGAAATTGAGACCTTTAACTGAGGTGTTGGCCTCCCATTGCACCTAGAGGGTAAAGAGAAACCCAAGCTGGAGTGGCATGCAGGGTGTTTAAAGTTTACCTTTTTGCCGTTTGTACAGACCGTGAGAAATTGGATAATCTCTAAGTATACTTGTAATCTGAGTAATAAACTTTGTCAACCGGTATTTATGTTCAACTTCAGTGCTGTATAGACTTCTCCAGAGGAAAGGGGATCAAATTTTAGATAAATTGAGTGCCTCTCTCCGGTCCTTTCTGCTGGAGGATCACGGGGCAGTTAACTCCTGATTTAAATAGAATGAATCAGGGCCTGAGAGGTGGGCTCATCTAACTTAGACGGGAGAAACTGAGATTTTTAACATAGGCCATCTTAAAAGCTCTTAAAATATCTGAGACTTTCTACAGGCCTCACAAACATGAAGAGCAGCCCATGTCCAACAGTCAACAGGATACCTTAGGGCAATTAAAATGGCACTAGCCACCCATACTTATGCACCTGCATTGCTCCTTAGTTGTTTCGTCAGCTGTAATTGCCCTAACCAGGAAAGGAATTGTCTTTTGGGACTTTCTCTCTGCAAACTACAAGAATCTACATGACAAATTTGGGGTAAATCTTTTTGCTAAAGCTAGCTGAGCCTCACCCTGTCCCACTGTAAGGCAGAATCAGAAGGGCTCTTTACTACTGTTTTAGTCCCTTCCAGATGCAAGTGACTCCAGGTGACTCCCAGCTGCTTGTGGTCCTGCTCTCAAAGACCATATTCTCCAAGTGCAGTCACCCACATTGCCACTGTCTTCA
Organism: Psittacus erithacus; assembly: GCA_009867235.2. NCBI lineage: Eukaryota > Metazoa > Chordata > Aves > Psittaciformes > Psittacidae > Psittacus > Psittacus erithacus. Next base: position 65,560 of record WYDI02018010.1, on the reverse strand, counting down.
CCAAGCCTTTCATCATCTTCCCCGTCACTGTCCACACTATGTCATTTAATTCAAATTCACTCCCAGGATCTGTTTTGGAGATAATTATTTAATTTGACCAAAACATAAACAGGGATGCAACTCTGAGGATGGCAAGCTCCACAGATCGGCTTTATCAATAGGCAACACCTTCTCCCGCATGTGCTGACGTGCTATATCGGAATGCAAAAAACCTTACATTCAGTTTCATTGTTCAAAAACAATGAAAAAACCCTACCTTAAAATTCATCATTGTGTCTTAGAGCCATCACTTACAATCTGGAAGAGATCCAAACCAGATGATATACAATGAGGTCCTGGGCAATTTCCTTTAGCAATAGCTAGTGGGTAGATATAAGCTACTATTCAAACTTGGTCTGAGAGCACTGTCCCCAGGAGTGCCTTTAGCTAAGCAGAGACAGCCCATAATTCTTAGGCCTTTAGGAAGGTACCAAAGCTGCACATGAATGCAGCGTTCACAGCAGCCAGCCCAGCTGACTCCACACCTCACATCAGCCGATAGAAAAGCCATTGCTATTGAGGACCTGCTGAAGGTATCAGTCACAAAGGTACTGCAAGGGAAATCTTCTGCAGACTTTACCTTCTTCAAAGCAGGCAGAACAAATTCAAAATTAAGCCACGTTGGTGATTCAGATACTTAGGGATAGATTTGCATCGTGAGCCACTGCATCGTTTTATGAGGGCGCATCTCCTTTGTTCTTCAAGCTGATCCTAAATCCAGTTTCAGTGCTTAAGACTGCTCATCTTTGCTTTATGCATCCATGCAGTTCATCCTGCAATCTTCTGCTTAACTTATGCTCTTAACAAGAGTACTGCCACATGCCTCGCACTTTCAAAGGTCAGCCCCAAAATATAAAGCCCATTCAAGCCACAGAACATTCAGACTTAATAAATGAGAAATTGTTAAAATAGATGAGAGAGCAGATATTGCCAAAGGTGCTTTGGAACAGCTACAAAACATTAGACATAACCAGTTTTGCAAGAACTGTGTCCAGAGTATCTGTAGAGTCCAAAACTCTGTGAGAGGTTCCTGTGAGAACAGAGAACAATATACAGTAAAATGAGATATCCTGAATACACTTAAGTATCATTTACAGAAAACATTATGTTCTTTGGGGGCACAGAGAGGTGTTAAAATGTGAAAAGATATAAGCTAAATCTTCTACCAAGAAGTTGTTAATAGAAAGGAATTGTATAAACCCAGTAAGATTTTATCTCTTGTAGAGCCAAAGCATCCCTACAGCCATAGCTCAGCCCAGCAAATAAGGAGATAAACAGGTTAGTAATTAAGTTCATTACAAAGTACTGTTCAGAGTATGGCTGGCTTGCAGGAAAACTGTTGCAGCCTCTGCACATCCATGTTCTCTTTCACATTGCTCTTACGGAGTATGGAAGTCTGAACAGATCTATTCCTCCATCACAGTGCTGAGTTTGGGAACTCACAGGAAATCTAGTTCTCAAAGAGCAGATTTTTCCCATCCTTGGAAAGCCTAGGTGCCCTGCTGCTGCGAGGTCCTAGTAGCAAAATGTGTCCAGGTCCAAGATCAGGTGCAGTGCAGGAAAACCAAACTGCCATTCAGGACCGCAGGAGGTGGGAGCCACAACTAATCTGCACAAGCAAGACTAGAAGTGGAGGACAGACAAGGCTCCCTGGGCACAGAGCTTGGCCAGAGCTGCAAGGTCGCCATTTCAGGGGCTCAGATGATAGTTCAGGGGATAGCAGGGGCCACTGGGGCTCTGCTAGCCCTGTATGACGCTACCCACCACACAGGGAATGCTGGTGGTTTCTGCAGTGCCCAGAACTGAGCAGAAGCTGCACAGTAGGACCTCAGACCTCTACTGATGAAAAATACAGGATTTCTGACAAGCCATGTTTGTGCAGTTGTGGATAAGAACAGCTTCAGACTGAGCCTGATCTTTGTGGGATGGCAAAAGGACTGGACACAAAATTTTCGTGTACACTCCAGTGTTACTCCTTTCCCCCAGAAAAGGAGGTGGGTCCACATCTTTGTATATCCATATACTGCCCCACAGGTCCTCACTTTCCAAGGACAGTTAGCAAAGCTAACAGTGAACAACTTGGCAAAGCAGAGCTTATAGTCAGGCTGGCATCTGACTTGATCCTGCCTTACCCAGACTGGAAAAGAGAACTGGCTTGAAGGACAGCTGATTTCACAAAACAGATCTCATTTCTTCCTTCTGGCAAAGCTTCTTTTCTTTCTGAAGCTCAAAATGACTTGAGGGAATTGACTATTCCAGTGACCCTTTTCAGACCATTGGCTAAGACTCTGCCAAAGATGTTATGACCAGGCTTATCACACATCATTGGTCTGTCAGCAATACAAAGAGTAGTTTATGATCCTTGCAATTTTAACATAGTAAATCCATCTGTTAATATAAGTGTTTATTTGCTATTCACTTGCTGATACTTAGCCAGCATGCAGCAAGCTTCTGAGTGATCACACGTCTCCAGCATGTAACCGTATGGTATCAGCAGAAAGCAGATATCCTGCAAACACTTCTGCTGAGACCATATAGACTGGGGACTGTATTAATTGCCTGCTCCATTGTAATTCACTCCGCTTAAATAAGAAGTTTGGAAGAGGTGTCACTCAGCTTGAATTGGATGAAAACACTCAGAGATTAGGAACGTGCAGATTCCACCTGGAAAGTTGTCCATACTCTTCTCATTCCCTTTTTTCATACTTGTTTCAAGTTTCAGATAACGAACCTCCCTCATAAGTGGTGAACTGGTAGCACTCTTTTTCGATAGGTGAGATTACCATTCTTCCAAGGTCAGACTCACAAGGTCAACCATTTCTTTTGCTTGCATTATTCATCTGCCACATTTCAGCTTGTTCAGGGAGATAAGGCATGTGATATGGCACTGGGAAGTGCCATTTCTTCTTACAAGTGAAAAAATAATTGCTGTTTGCTTTCCTGTGACTGGACATAGGATCTGATTATGAACTCAGAGCTGCATAAATCTAAACAGTATGGACGCTAATTGAGTGATGTTGCTGTACAACTGCCTCAGTTGAGTTCATAGTTAGACTTGGGGTGTTTTCTGCTCTGGGTATTTTGGGTGAACAGATACCAGTAGACTTAAAAAAAATAATAATCTCTGTTTTCACTGAGCTCTGGTGTATTCACTTGGAAGACATTTCACAAGAGACCACGGTCTGGTTATTAACTTCATCAGCAGACAGATTCAGGAGCCATATGTACTGGTAATTGCAAGTGATCAGAACTGAAGGAATAGTCAGCATCTACCAAGTTGTTCATTGTGACAAGTCTGCTCTGAGAAAATGAGGAGAGAATTTCACTGTACAGACTTTGTTATAGGTGTATACATATATATGATATCAATGTGTCAAACATTTCTTCCAGAAGAGGGCGCAAAATTTATCTCAAGGTTGTGTTTGTGAATGCCGAAACTTTTTCAGACTGTTTCTAATTCCATTTGTAAATAGGGGATTTGACATTAAACATAGTAAAAATCCCATCCTATGACATTTCTAATAGAGATAACTACATATGAATCTGTCTGTCTTGGTTCCTTTTACAGTCAGTAAAATGAAACAGGTGATTCAGAGATACAATTCATCCCATTTAACCCTAAGTTTGATCAACTGAGTAGCTCTCCAGACTCCTTTGACTATACTGCCTGGAGCTCCAATGAATAGCTCAGAGGTGGACATCTGCATTTTGGATATCTAAGTTGGAGAGCATCCTGCTTCTTGCATTTGCCAGGTAATGCTCCACAGTGACGGTGTGGGACAGGGTTACCTATACTGTGCTTATTGCCAAACACCAGTTTAGCATCATATGAATATGGCATCATATTTATTGCAAACTTAAGTTAACTAACTTATGGAAAAATCCAATTACTTCATTTGTGGGCTGTTATCAATGTTGCAGTAGAGAAGAGGATGAAGGGTCCCTTGCAGACCTAAAGAAGTTATGATGAGAATGGCTGGCAAGGGAAGGGAGAGGAAAAGGAATGTCACTGTGGTTAGACCACACTGTTACTTATGCCAGCTGTCACACAGATCTATAGCTACATTTATTCATGTGTCATCAATCCTTGTTGCCATTTCACACAGCCTTTGTGAGTGCTCTTTTAACTTCCCAGACCAGTGGATCTTAAGGAGTGGTTGAAAGCTTGAAGTAAGCCTTTCCTGCTAAGCCTTCCTCATAACTTCACATGAAAATGAACAAGCATGGACCATTATTCATAGTAATGACTCATTTCAGAGATGCACGTGTGGTGTAGATTGTATCACCTCCACTGGATATGATACAATCTTCAAACACAGTCCTTCTATGATTTACGCATTTACAAAGAGCTTCTTTCAGCTCAAAGATGTAACCCTGCCCCTTAAGCATATATACAGCAATCATCACACAAAACCACTTCTGTGAAGATGTCTCTGCATACTCAGGTGCAAAGCCAGCATTACATTTCTAGCTGTGGTCCAGCCAAATGGGGAGCTTATACAATGTGCCCTCCTGTCATCTCAGCCTACAAAGGGGGGAAACATTTGTATTTCTCTGGAGTTTTCCATTCAATGATTGCTTTCTAAGCACAAACACATTTTAACCTCACCCTTTTTCCCAGCAAAAAAGAATAGCTAATATTTATATAGTAGTATTGTCTTAGTTTACGAAACAACAAAAGTAAATGTAAGAGAAATTTATGAGCGTGCTAATACATAAGGCAAGGTTAACCCTCACCATCACAATTTAGAAATCCTTCCTGAAGTGGGCATCAGGAAAGGGTTTGGAAGCCGGAGAAACAGCACGCAAATTTATCTGCTTACGCCTACATTAAAATACTCTGATATTAACATAATAACAAAGTAAATCCCTCACTGACTTGCCTTTTATGGTGTTCATCCTTCACTGCTTCCAAAATAATACTAAAATCCACCTAGATCAGGCTCATAACAGAGAAGGAACCACTGGCAACTGGTTTTGGAAGTAAATTATTGAGTTGGTCATGAGCAGACATCATTCAAATAAGACTGTAAGTTTCTGGATGCACAGGGCAGAAATAATTGTACAAACCAACAGCTGGCTGTTGTGAAGGAAGACACCAGGCAGAGCAGGACTACAGTAAATTTACGTGATCTGGTAACTTCATCCTTTCAATAGAAAATCTGGCAAACTCCACTGATGAGTACAAATTACACCAAAATTACATGCACAAGGAAGTGACTATACAGGGCCGCTGTCAAAGCTGTAGGTACTCCAAGCTTGCAAATGTATGGAAACAGTAGGGCTAAAGTCACTGAAGACAATGGAACTGTAGAGTGAAAAATAATGCATTGCAATGGTACAAAGCGTGCCCAAAGAAATACTGAACTCTCTCCTAATTGTCCACCAGAGTATCAGGTAGGGTTTGAGATAGTTTATGTAGCCAGGCATGACTGCTGCTATAAGAAAGTGAAATCGGCGTCAAATGCTGATTTTTTCAAGAGGGAAAAAACCTCAGATACACACCTCTCCATTCAAGGATACTGCAGCCCTATTAAAAGCAAATGGAGGTTACTCAAGAACCTTACTTCCCCGTTACAAAATTCCCAACTGTTGCACAAACTAACCAAGCCAGAATACGATACTTCATCATAACACACTGTTTGAAAGGAGCTGATGAAAGATAGTGATCCACTGTTCACAACTGGCTCATTTGGGAAATCTCCAATGGATTAAACACACTAAAGCACGTTCTAAATAGCAAGAACACAAAAAGCGTAGAAGTAAAATTAAAAAGAATAAATAAATAAAAGGATGAAAATCTGAATGAATTTAGTGCCCTGATGGGCTTTTTTAGTCCAGGGAGTTTTAAAGCAAAACTACAGAGTACCTCTCTGTTTTGCAAGCAAATGTAGATAATTCCTGTTAAGGCTAATGAATTGCTAGTGTTATTACATGCCCATCCCACTTCTAGTAATGAAAAATCCTAGACATATACAAGTGGTGGGTGGTAGCATGTAGGAATATCTATAATGCGGAAGAAATTCTGTGAATAAAGAGAAGCGCTGTGATCAAATATCATTTGTAGTCTCCAGTCATAGATTTCTTAAGGAGAGGGAAAGGAACATTTTTGTCTGCTAAGGGAAAGCTGAGTTACTTTTGTCTCCTCTATTTATTCTAAACCTTCCTTTCTCTCTTGCTGTTTTTGAATTGGCTTCATCAGTTTGTTGTAGTAATACTTGCTTATTGAGCTGTATGTGTGCTTAATTTTGTTAAGAAAAGATCAAACTGTGATTCATGGGGCTGTTGGCTAACAATTTTGCTCCTATATGAGGTAAATAGCAGTTTGGATAAAGAAAAGATCTTTCTGAAATAAAGATCCTGATCTTTCTTTCCTATTCCAAGACATAAGGCAAGGATATAAGAAACTCTTTGCATCACAATCTTTCAATGTATACAAATATATATATACATGAGTGGGCTTGCTTGCTTTGTTCCAAGATGTGAGAGATTTTTGTTGTGAAAGATCAGTGATTGGTATTTCAGTCTGTTTGACAACCTGCAGAGAAAATGCTGCTTTTAAGGATGTGCATCCCAGACTTATGGCTTTCTTTTATTTACTCATGTATATTAATACATTAATTATTATATATATTATTATAATATATATAAAATATGTTACATTAATCATTATATACATAATGGTGCATGTGCCACATAAAGGACTTGGGATAATTTCTCAGCATGATGAGTATGTGGCATGAATTGTTCCCCTAAGCACAGCTACAGGCTTTGATATATTCAAGGGAGGGCTTTCTCTGCTGAGTTTGAAGTTCAGAAGTTCAAAGGCACTTCTCATTAGAAATTAACTGTGGCACTTTAACAATGAGAAGGGAACAACTTACTCCACGCCTGAAAAACTTCGCAGAGGCCATTCCCACAAGCCAACATATAGGAGTATGCCGAGAGCTGTTGCAGAAGAGGGGTTGAGTTCAGGGGCAGCACAAACAGGAGAGTGATCTCTTACAGTCCTGCCTTGGAAAACACTGCCCCTTGGCTTCTCCAAGTCTTGTTTGGAGAGCAAGGTCTGCAACATGACTGTAACAGGCTTTATTTATATATCTAGAATATCCAGAGGATGCCCGCCCTTGGTGCTTCATACCAGTCTCAGACAGTTCAAGCAAATCTTTAACTTTCATGTCTTCTCTGGTGTGGTCATAGAAACCCCTAAGCTGGCAGGAGGAGGCAGCAGGTTAATCACTGAAATGCAGCTGGGCAAAGAGCCTGTGAGCCACGAGGCATGCATCCAAAGATGACGCTGTCCCTGACAAAAGCCAAGAAACACATTGACACCTGTAAAGTTCGCCAGGCAACTGGACAGTTTCTGCCTGCACAAGACACTCGCCTATGTGAGCCACTGTTGGAGACAGGAGAGGGACAGATAGATGAGGGCTCAAAACTCGAGGATGCCCATTTGCTGAGGCTCTCATCAGGATGACAGCAGGCAGACAATGTGTATGGTTAGGTGGGAGGCTTGGAAGAGCCCAGGATGATATTGGGCTGGTGGAATGGTCAAGAAGGGGATGCTCGATCACTGTTCCAGGAGTGAGGCTTGCTAAAAAAATATGAGAAATAACTTTTATTGAACACAGGGAAGGATTTCACTTTCCCTTTGTTTTAAATGTGTTTTTTCCTTTCTATACCTTAAACTAAATCATCAAAACTAAATCATCAAAACTAAATCATCAAAAAAACACATTTCTTTCATTCTCTGGTTATCCTGTGTAAAGCTGGGGTGTAACACCTGCCTGAGGCTGGTGACATTCAGCCAGCATCCCCACAGAAACAGTGGCTTGAAACAGAGCTGCTATGAGGTTCTGCAGAGAGAGACCACAGGCAGGGGAGAGGGACTTGCACCTTGGGTCACCCTTAAGCAAACTTCAGCCAGCAGAGGTGTCCAGTGCTGGGACTTGTGCTGCCAGAGCTGGAAATCAATTGTGGAAGAGGTGGGTAAAACCTCCTGCAAAGTATAGACAGCAAAAGAGCTTGGAGCAACCTCCAGAGCATTACACTGGCTTGATGAGGATCTCAGCTTGAGGTTAGCTCCTGTTTGGGATGGGAGGAAAACTGAAACAGGTTCAGGTATGTGATCCCAGAATCAATATTTTCACAGCTCAGGGCATGTGACGTGTCACCGGAAAGTGCCTGACAAGGACAATGGCTGGCACAGGACCACAGCTCTGCAAGGCACTAGTGCCACTGACCAGCCTGTGCATAGGTATCTATAAGCTGATGCCTTTGCCCAAGGCAATTCCTCTAGGTTTCCTTCACAGGCAATAACATTCATCTCAGAAGTCTGTACATCTTCCTATATTCCTATAGATTCCCTGTATTTCACGGGGACTAGAAAGGGGGTGTATGTGCAGGGTTTATGACTGGGAACTGAATTTCATGGGTGATTATGCTTTGCATTTCATAATGAAGTACAGTATTTTGCATTAGCAGAATATTCAGCAATAACACAAACACTTCCTCCAGCTGAATTTTAACGTTTGTGTCAGGTTCTCTAATGGATGCAGCTAACCTGTAGCTCTTGCTTACCAGATTACGTACTAACTGCATCCTACCTTCTCTTATCAAACTCTTATCCTGCACTCTTACCAAATCAGGTTTTTCCCATATGTGCATAGCAAAGTTAACACTTGAAGAATACCACATTAAAAAAATGCGCTCTAGGCCATCTTTCCAAATAAACCCTTAATCCTCAGACATCACCAAAAGTCATTTTTGTCAACAGCGCACTATCCTGTAGAAAAACAGAGTAGTCACTACAATAAGCACTAGTGTCTCCAACCTCACTGTTTGGCATTCACTGGCATTTGTATTTTGTTGGCATTTGTCAAGCAACTCAGAATCAAAAGCCACCACTCTGTCAGATGGAGACTTCTGAAATTGAGGAATTTGCTGTTGGAAGTTTTCTGACTCCTCTCTAGACACAGCGCATAAGATAACTGCACCAGACATTGGGAAAGAAAAACAAAACACATTTTCCCAGAGCTGGCACAAACCAGAGAGATTGCTTCATTATCCCATGTTCTCCCAATTTACAATTTTGCTTACTGAAAAAATGTGCAATGCAATATTTATTCAAAAATGAAAGCCTTACCACCAAAATCACAACCGTTGACCATGTACATGAGGCATCATTCATTGCTCCAGACTTAAGCCAGAAGTTCCAAGAATTTCTCCTTTTCTCAAAGTTGAAATGCATTTCTGGCATGAAAATAGGCATCATTTCAACACTAAATTCTCAAAAGTGATTCTGCCATTCTTCAGCTGGCTTATAGCTAAAATGAATTCAACAGCTAGAATGGAGGCCTTATCGCTCTTTGCAACTACCCAAAAGGAGGCTGTAGCAAAGTCAGTGTAGGCTTCTTTTCCCAAGTGACAAGAGATAGGATGAGAGGGAACAGCCTGAAGTTGCACCAGGGGAGATTCAGAGGATATTAGGAAAAATGTCTTCCCCAAAAGTGTTGTGAAGCACTGGACCAGGCTGCCCAAGGAAGTGATGGGGTCCCCGTCCCTGGAAGTATTTAAAAGACATATAGATGTGGCACTTCAGGACATGGTTTAGTGGTGGACTTGGCAGTGCTAGGCTAATGGTTGTACTCAATGATCTTCAATGTCTTTTCCAACCTAAATGATTCTATGATATAAAGGAGCCACTGAAATAAATAGCTGAGAAGAGACATTTGAACAAAGAGGAAAACAGATAAACACAGTGCATAACTGAATCTCTACTATCTGTGGAAAATGCTTTATTTCTTTAGAAGGGCAATGGCAAGGTAGAGCTACTGCAACAAAATGCAAGAGAAATATTTTCAGTATGGGAACGTGAAAGCATTAACATACAAGGCAGAGCACATTGTGTCCTGTTCTTGATGTACGTCTTGTTGGCTACTCTGAACTGCAACCCAGCAAAAATAAGCTAGGTAATGTACTGCTTCATTAACTACCTGCAGTAGACAGGGGAAGCCTTTTCTCGAGAGTGTGGAGACACAATATTGCACTGAGGAATAGGAAGACCCTGTGCTGCACACAAATTGCACACAAAATGAACCAAAGGACTGTTTGGTATGCTGAAAAACTTACAAGTACGTCAGATGGATTTGACTTTTGACAAGGCAGTGATCTCAGAGGATGGGAACATAGGGGGAACCTGACCATGGTCGCCAGCATATGCATGTTCCCATTAGCATCTATGTTTTTAAGGTGTTTTTTTTTCTCCCCAGATCTCATTGCTGTCAGTTTTATTTGTGAGCAGGTTTAAATCTGATTTTAAATCTGTCCTCTTTATCAAAGAGCTTCTATGCCTGCAGGCAGCCCCTCTTTTCGCTGACATCAGTCAAATCAGCCTATCTATCACTTCCATTTCAAATACACACCCCACTTCAGAAACCAAATCAAAGCAGTAGGACCCATCAGTATTGCTGATGGATCAAATGTACATTAATTTCAACTTATTTATCATTTTTTTAATCTATATCTATCAAAAAAGTCACACAGTATTATTTCCTTATTCCCTTTGTTTCTGAGCTGCTTGAGCATGTTGATCTAAGTCAGCTTTTAACTCCACTTTGTCACCATGACCTTTTTTGATCCCAGGCAGTTTGCTCTCAAATTAAGTCACGCTACAGGAGCTGCTTTGCTCCAGGTTGTGGTTTCTGTGCTCTCGGTTAAACAAAATCGTTCTATGCCACCAGCCAGGACAGTTGGTGTCTGATAAACAGTGGGGCCAGAGACAGTAAGCTACACCACCTTCTTTATGGCACAACCCTTCTCTGAGTAAATAAGGGGCCACTGTGGGGACTAGGGTGAGGAACCAAAGGAGGGCATGGGGAAGAGCTTCCTTGCAGATAGAGATACTGCAGTGCTTATTATAGCTCTAAGTGACACACTTGTGCACTAATGATTACATATTTCATGTTATGCTCAGAATACGATTGCATGTGGTCTCTGCTGCCTTGTTATTTAAGCCATACACTGAAATCTTCTTTTCACATATATGTGTATTTCAGTTCATATCAGTTGTACATATATCTACTTTTCTAGTTATTTATGCATAGGGAAATTTTTCCAATGATAGCCACTCTATTTGATACAGTGAGGTAACAAAATCATAGGGTAATAGAAAAATTCAGGTTGGGAGGGATCTCCACAGGTCATCTAGTCCAAGATTTGTCTAATCAGATGGGTCATGTTCAGTTTAGTCTTGAACATCTCCAAGGAGGGAGATCCCAGAGCTTCTCTGAGCAGCCAGCTCCAGTGCTTGACCTCATTGTTTACCATGATCCTCATGGTAAACAATTTTTTTCCTTATACCTAATAGGAATTTTCCATGTCCCAGTTCATGCCCTTTGTCCTGCTGTGCTCCTCCCGGAGGGTTGGCTCAGGCTTGTTCAAATCTTCTGACTGGGAGCTATCCCAGTACCTGCAAAAGATGACAGGCTTCTTGTGCCCACATCTACCAAGTGCTCAGGAAATGGCAGAGACCAGCTCTGGCACAGAAGGGCAGAGGATGCACTTGGTGGGAAATCATTCCCACTCTGGAAACACCAAGGTCTCAGCCCTGGCCTGCAGCTCAGACATCAGTCAGGATTCAACCTCTTCCTCTTTATGGCTCACTGCAAGGACTGCTTCTGAACACTGGCTGCTTTGGAAAGACATTTGCCCACCTGCCTCCCACCTCGACTAAATCCTTTCAAATTCCATTAGATACAGTATTATTTTATTATTCAAACACTGTCTAAATCACATTACATAGGGCCAAACATTCTAAAGATAGGTCTGAAAGCTTCTCTCCTTTCCACTGCAACCTACGCATGTTCAGTAAAACTTAACTTGATGTGGAGGCAACTTCTGAAGCTCGAGAGCTGCACCTGTGCTGCTGGCCAGGAGGAATGCACCTCCAGTAAAGTAGGAGATGCACTCCTTCACATTTCCTGCTCAGTTTGTTAAACAGGTTATATCTATTTTTAAAGCATTGTATTGCAAACTTTCAGGGAACAACACCGGCTTTTTTCAACAAAATTAAGCTGAGCTGAAAGAAAAAAAAAAGAAGAAAGAAACACTGCATTAATCTCAGTGTCAAGAAACAAAGTCTGCAATGTCCGAACATGCCGCACAGAATGGGAGAGGGGAAAGTTTATTGGCTTGTGGAATGCAATTTTTCATTCCTTTAAAATGCTTTGGGTTGTCACTTCCTATTAATTTTTTACTTTTTGTTACATAATATATGAAGTGCATACCTCAAAATCATTCTTATCCTGGCAGTTCACAAAAGATGCGCGGTAATTCAATGTAACTCGTTTCTGATAGCTTAAGAAAAACAGCAGTGATGACCCCACCAGCAAGGACTGGTGATTATTAACTGATGTTCCCACTCTGATGGATTTTTTTAGATGACACAGAAACATTCTGTGTCCGCTTTCCTTTAGAGGATCTGGCTGCTCACTTTTTAGGGGGCACTTGCTCTGCACAATGCAGAAGCCTCCTCATTTTACAGTTGTGTCAATCTCCTCTAATGCATCTGCCAGTTTGAGGTGCATCCCTCAGATCTATCACTGGCAGTGGACCTGACCTTGCCTGGGTGATGACACTCTTACAAGCCTATCTATATTCCCTGCATGTCTGCCTTACCTTTTGAGCATTCAGATCCTCAGGGAAACCCTAGCAAACAAGGAAGCTGTCCTTCAGGCTTAGAGAGATAAAGGTGGGGTTTTTTTTCTTCTACACCAGTGCTTTCTGCACCCTGGAAATCATAAGACGGCAGAGACATGAAAAAGTCCCAAGTTGCCCAACCTATGCATGGTAAAATTACAAGAAAAATGACTGTGGAACAAAGGCATGACGACCCTAGCCTGCTTATCCTGGCTGCAGAACAAATGCTGTTGTCATCCGGTGTTTAACTTATGAGGCAATAACGACTGCCTGTGATTTTGATCCTGCAAGAGCTAAAATAATATCCTGTATTTCAGACTGGAGAGCAAAACCATTTCTGAAGGACTCTTCTGTACTTAGTAACACAATAACCTTTTGTACATTATGAAAATCCGACCATTGAATAATATTCAATTCTGATTCGTAATATATATAGTTCAAAAATCCTGGGAATCTGGGGAGGTCCCTGCTGAGTGGAAGCTAGCCACTATTATTCCAATTTACAAGAAGGGTGTGAGGAAAGACAAGGGAAACTACAGACCTGTTAGTCTAACCTCAGTTCCTGGAAAATTTACGGAGAAGATTATACTGGGTATTACTGAAAGGCATTTAAAAAACAATGTAATCATCAGGCACAGTCAACATGGATGCACAAAGGGAAAGTCCTGTTTAACTAATATGATATCCTCCTACAATAAGGTTACCCACCTAGTGGGTGAAGGGAAGGTGGTGGATGTAGTTCTTCTGGATTTTAGTAAGACTTTTGGTACTGTCCCTCAACAGCATCCTTCTGGACAAGTTGTCCAACCGTGGGGTGAGCAGGCTCACAGTGCGCTGGGTGATGGACTGATTGAAGGGCAGAGCTCAAAAGGTTGTAGTGAACAGGGCTACATCTGGCTGGCAACTGGTCACCTCACACGTTCCTCAGGGTTCAATTCTAGGGCCAGTCCTGTTCAATATATTTATCAGTGATCTGGATGTGGGAGTTGAACACACTATTAGCAAGTTTGCTGATGATACCACACTGGGAAGTGTTGTTGATTCTCCTGAGGGACAAGATGCATCGCAGAGGGACCTAGATAGACTGGAGCATTGGGCAATCGTCAGTGGGATGAAATTTAGCAAGTCAAAATGCAGGACTCTACCTAGGACACAGTAATGCCAGGCACAGGTATGGACTGGGAGAGGAGTGGCTGAAGAACAGCCCTGCGTACGGGTATCTGGAGGTGCTGTTTGACAGCAGGCTCAATAGTAGTCAGCAGTGAGCCCTGGCAGATAGGGAGGGCAAACCACACCCTGGGGTGCATCAAACACAGCATCACCAGCTGGTCAAAAGGGTGATTGTCCCACTGTATCCAGCATTGTTGTAAGCTCACCTTGAGTACTGTGGGCAGTTCAGGACCCCACCACTTAAGAAGAACATGATGGTCCTTGAATGCATTCAGAGGAGGGCAACAAAGCCAGTGACAGGGATGGAAGAAATGTCCTACGAGGAGCAGCTGAGGACCTCGTAGGCTTGTCTATCTTGGAGAGAAGGAGGCTGAGGGGCAACAGGGCTGAGGAGGGGAAGTGGATAGGGAGGTGCTGATCTCTTCTCCCTGGTACCCAGTCACAGAACTTGGGGAAATGGTTCAAAACTCTGCCAGGGGAGGGTTAAACTGGATATTAGGAAGCACTTCTTTACCAAGAGGGTGGTCAAGCACTGGAACAGGCTTCCCAGAGAGGTGGTTGATGCCCCAGGCTTGTCAGGGTTTAACAGCCGTTTGGACAACGCCCTTAACATGCTTTAACTTTTGGCCAGCCCCAAAGTGGTCAGGCTGTTGGACTTGATGATCACTGTAGGTCTCTTTCAACTGAAATAGTCAGTTCTAAGCACTTACTAATAACTCCCCCTCCCAATGCCATTTTTATGTCCAAGAGTCAATGAGACTTTCTACAAAAAATGAACCACAACGGTTGATTTTCTGACAAAAAGGTGTGAGCACTTTTCTTTCCCAGTCTGAGGGAATAAATCCACATTCATTCAAATGACCCAATGCAAAACTGTGTTAATGCAATGATCTGATTAACTTTTGTACAGAAAAGAACGGGAAGCAGTCCCACAGTGGTCTGAAGAACTTCCAAAAAGATCCCAAGTCACAGCCTGTCCCAAAACACAGAAACAAGAAACAAAGCAAAGTCCAAGTCTGTCACTCTACTGTATGAGTTTAAAATAGCTAGGAAAGCCATGTAAGGAAAGCCATGTAAGAAAAGCCAAAGCTGATGGCAGAAAGGCAGAAGTTGAAGGGAGTTACAGGCATGTCTTCATATGGATATTAAACTCCTACCACAGGAACAGAGAGAAAAGGGACCATTGTTTTCTGGAAGACTGGAAGCTGGAAGATGTGTGAGTTAAACTCATGACAGAGGGACTTGGAGTTGCACAAGAGAGAGGATTTGAAAATGTAATAAGGCGAGAAACACAGCTTCACAGATGAATGTTTTCCCGTGTCTAATCCCTGCAGATCCAAGCCAACACAAAGAAAATGCCAAAGGGGAAGTCTATCTCTTCCAACTTCCCTTTCCCTTCAACAAGGGGTGAATATTCAGACGTGAACAATGTCATTTTGGGTTTACACCACCACAGATGAGATCGGAAGCTCAATGCCATGTTTTAATTTTAGATGGGAAAGACAGTAACAACTGGACCAGTAACACAAACATCTCAGAAGCAGCAGTGTCAGGAGCATAAAAGAGGAGCCTTTCCCTGGAGCTAAAGTGAGCCTGGCTCTCATGTATGCTGAGACCACTTTACATATTCTGGATTACATGGCGTTTTTAAGGGAATGAACATATAAATTTTCAGGTTGGATATAAGGAAGAAGTTCCTTACTGTGAGGGTGGTGAGGCACTGGTATGGGCTGCCCAAGGAAGTCATGAATGCTCCATCCCTGGCAGTGTTCAAGGCCAGGCTGAACAGAGCCTTGGGTGACATGGTTTAGTGGGAGGTGTCCCTGCCCATGGCAGGTGGGTTGGAACTAGATGATCTTAAGGTCCTTTCCAACCCTAACTGTTTTATGATTCTATGAAAATAGCCCTGCTGGAAGGGTCCTTACTGACAGGCAGACAGTGGGTTTGAGGTGGAATTGACTTCATATGCCCTAAGCCACCTTCACGGGCTCCCTCCGAAGTCTCTGTCAGTAGATGGGTGCCTCTCAGAAACGCATGGATCCATGCTGCACATTACAGCCAAAGCCCAGCTCTGTTAAAAGCACAGCGGTCTGGGAGAGCAGATTTGGTTGCTGGAGATCATAGTCAGAGCCTGCAGCAGCTTCAGCAGGGTTGGTTACCCCCTTCAGCGGGGTCATTCACCCTGTCTGCCCCTTCCACAGCCCCTATGGGAAGGGATGCCTGCACTTGTCAGGAAGCTCCTCCTCCTCCTCCTCTTCTTCCCTGGGGTTCAGACATAGGAGTCTCCAGGTTGTCCTCCTATCCTGCAAAGCTCGCTCCAGCCTGCCAGTTGTAGTGTGGCAGTACACTGAAAACCTCTAATGGGCTCTGGCCAAAACTTGCCCAGGCACTAGCCCCTGGATGCAACAAGCTTTACACCAACTAGAGCAGTGTTATCAACAAAAGAATAGGTGAGCTCCTCACATCAAGAAAACACAATGACCCAGACCTGGTCTCAAGTCTCCTGGATTAGATCCCAGCTGATAGCTGCTTAGATTGGCCTAAATTTCCACCACCAAGAGAAATCCAGTCTGCAAGAGCTCAAAGTGCTACCCTAGTGGAAAATATAAAAAAAAAAAAAAAAAACCAAAACCCAAAAAACCCCAAACCAAAAAAACCCCACCTTTTTTTTTATTTTTTTTTTTTAGCTTTTTGCTGCCAGGCCCTACAATAAATCATGGAATCATAGAATGGTTCAGGCGGAAAGGCACTTCAAAGTTCATCCAGCTCCAACCTCTCTGTCACTGGTAGGGACGCCTTCCACTAGACCAGGTTGCTCAGATCCCCGTCCAACCTGGCCTTGAACACTGCCAGGGATGGGGCAGCCACAGCTTCTCGGGGCAAGCTGTGGCCGGGCTTCAGAACCTCACAGTGAAGAATTTCTTCCTAATATGTAATCTAAATCTATCCTTTTTCTGTTTGAAGTTGTTTCCCCTTGTCCTACCACCACGGGCCCTTGTAAAAAGTCCCTCTCCAGAGGAACTTGGATTATAATGTCAAGGTGATGAGACATGGAGAGTACTCAGAGAGTACCTATGAGGCAGAGAGCAGGCAGAAAGCCACCGTATCAGTAAACGTGGCTGTGGACCCCATTTTATCCTGCTGGGGCATTAACAGATCAGCACCCTGCTCCCATTGAACTCTGACACACATCCCAGGGTACACCTTACTGTAGCTGGGGCTTTTTCCCCCTCCCCCTCTTTTTTTCTTTAATGTCTATAAGATGATTACATCCGGGTTTGTGTCCACATGGCAAAACCAAAGAGCATTCATCAGAAGAATAATGATGTAAATGTGGCTTCTTATCCTCCACTGATTGCCTGGCTGGCAAAAAGGTTTAGAAATTGTAACAATAGTTTTGAAATAAATAGGAGGAAAGTAAAGACCGGCAGTGTACTTTCCACATCAATGGCAAATATATTACTTATGTAGAAAGTAAACAGCTTAGAAAAAGAGGAGAAGCCGTGGTGGATAACTTCAGCCATGTGAGCTGCAGGCTCGAATGCCAGTGCATTAAGACAGAGATATAAAAGCCCAGCTCATCACAGCACATTGCAAAACCAGCTATTAAAAGCTGTATCCTCTGTAGATGGATAGTAACAGGAGGCCAGGCGAAATCCAGAGTGTTAAAAAAGCCTTGCTATGTCATTTCAAAAGCTTACCTCCTTGTATGAACCTGGAGCACTCAATACGGTTGGCACATATGTTTTGTACAAGCATCGCTCAGAACTAATCCCCGCAAGGCTATTTTGGAAGGGGAAAAGGAGAGTCTCTGTATGCAGAAAGAGATGCAAACCCGAAACTACTAATGCCAAGGAAGCACCTGCCGCGGGGCTGCCCGCTCTCCCTGCGACGCTCACCTGCAGGGCCGGGAGAACCTAAAGCCTCCTTAGGGGCCGCCCCGCTGTTCACTCGGGGGTTTGGTGTCGGGTCTGCTTTTATTGTCCCCGCGAGGGCCGCTCCGCTCCGGGGCGCGGCCGGGGGGACCCCGGGGAGGCGCGGGGGGCCGGGCGGGCGCCGGTAGCTCCCTCTGCTGATTGGGCTGCGCGACCCAGGGCTGCCGCCGCCACCGCCCCAATCCTCCGGGCTCCGCTCCGCCTGCCCCAGCCGCTGCCGCTGCCGCTGCCGCCGCCGGGACTCCGCTGCTCTCGGGCTGCCGCCGCCGCGGCTCCGCGCCGCTGCCCGCCCGCCCGCTGACTGCTTGCTGCCGGGCCCATGGCGAGCACGTCGGCGGAGATCATCGCCTTCCTGCTGACCATCTCGGGCTGGGTGCTGGTCTCCTCCACGCTGCCCACCGACTACTGGAAGGTGTCCACAATCGACGGCACGGTCATCACCACCGCCACCTTCTGGGCCAACCTCTGGAAGACCTGCGTGACCGACTCCACCGGCGTCTCCAACTGCAAGGACTTCCCATCCATGCTGGCACTGGACGGTCAGGCTCCCGCCGAACCCCATCCCAATTTCCCTACCACACATCTCACCTTCCGTGCCGGTCTGCAGGGCTGGGGGCTCCGGGGCTCCTCCTGGAGGGGCCGGCGGGCAGCGGGGACCCGGGGGGCAGTGAGCAGGGCCAGGGGGGGCGGCTGGGTCCCCAGGAAGGCAAGTGCCCTCATGTCCCCTAGCAGGTGGCAGAGCACTGCCTGTGCACACACGTGGAAGTGTGGTTTTAACCGCTAAAACCTGCCGATTGAGGTTATGTTTGGATCCCAAGTGTCCGGTTTAGCTTCTCTTGCTACCTGCTTGTTTTTCCCCCATCAGAAGACTCCATGCGTGTGGATTTGACACAAGAAGAATGCAGAGGGATTTTTCTTGCTGATTTATTTCCCGACCATCGTGACATTCCTCTTTTCCTATGGCTTCGCCAGCCGTGCAACGGTCGGTGAAGAAAAGCAAGCCTTGGTGTCGTTTTGTTTTAATTAATGTTCCTTTTCTTCTCTTGCTAAGCGGTTATTAACTGGGATGTAATTGCTTCGTTGATAAATGACAGTGCAAAAGCTTGGGGCAGTAAGGGATGCAAAGGTATGCAGAAGCAAGGCGTAGTTTTACAACAGAGTTATTTTGTGTAAAGCTGAGAGTTTTGCTGCAGTGCCTAAAACTAAAGGCTGAGTTAGTGCCGTGCCTCTTCCCTGGTGAAGGGGGAACATTTTTGCCTTTAAGGAAGCCCTACTGGGAAACTGTGTCACTGCGGGAAATCTTTGCAACTTGACTTTTAGTTGATAAATCTGCACTGGTTATGATAGAATGGTTTGGGTTGGAAGGGACCTTAAAGATCATCCAGTTCCAAACCCCACGCCACAGGCAGAGACACCTTCCACTAGATCAGGGTGCTCAAAACCCCATCCAGCATGGCCTTGAACACTTCCTTATGGCTGGCAGAAACAAGGAAGGTGCAGATGGCATCAGCTTATATAGTCTCAGGAATGGCTATAAAGAAAGTGAGCGAAAGTTCTTAAAATTATGGCACATTTTCCAATATTTTATAGTCATAACGATACAACATACAGTGTCCCAGGGGCTTTGATGCAAAAAATCAGGCCCAGTGTTCACAGTCTGGCCGGACATTCTCTTCGCACTGGAGTCTGAGGGTGGATTTTGGAGTGAAAGGTTTGCTTAAAAGGAAAAGAAAGTGTGTTAATGAAATCACTAACAGAGATAAATATTATCATAACAGGGATCAATATTGTCATGAAGCGAATTAATACCAGTATCAGAAAACCTTTAACCTCTGTATGTACAGAGGGCTAAAAGACGCCAAAATACTAAAAAGAGTTAGCGCAGGCATCCCTTAAGCATCATTATTGCAGGATGCTTCCTGTGGGTAGAGAGGTAGCATTCCCCGGACCTTCTTTTGACCCAACCCCATGGTGACAGAGGGGGTTCCTGGTTCCTCCAAAGGCTTGGAACAGCTGGTGGGCCTCCATTGGCATCAGTCGCCTTATGGCCAAGTGTAGCAGCTGAGAGCATAGTTTCCAGGCTTGGGCAAGGAGCCGTGATCTGTGTGCAGGCAGGCACGGAGTGATCACTGGTGCGTGACCTTTCAGATCCACTGAATCTATTGTTCAGCTGTTATTTTAGTTTTGAGTTAATCTGGGTTTTAGAGTAAGAAAAGTGTAGTTACAAACTGTGCAGAATTGGGAACATGTGAAATTCCAAAATGAAGAAGAAACTTGACAGCAGAGTCCTTACCGTCCCTTTCTCCAAACACTTGTGTGTTGAAGGCTTGTGCGTTGGGTAGCAAGTTCCGGCAACTTGCCCAATAAGTGAGTTTCTGAGGCACCTTCTGCACAGTGAAAAAGCCATCAGAGCACTAACTCATTTTGGGCAGAAGTCAATCTGAAATGCGCATCTGAAAGAGCCTTATCCCAGCCTCCTGGCCAGAATGTTTATCAGTAGTGGAAGGTTCTTGGCTTCAGTGTTGCTCAGTGACATCTCTAAATGCTATGGGGTGAGATCCTGGTTCCCAGGCACAACATGAATGAAAGACATGCTGGAGAGAGGCTAATATAACCCCCCAGCACCGGCCAGGCAGTGAGGGACGGGGCAAAAGGGCAGCCGCCACAGTGAGAGGTGTTTTCAGTAGCTAGCCTAGCCCAGCCCAGACTGCCCTCCGCATGGTCACGGGCCCTACTGGGAACCCATCAGCACCTGACAGTGGGAGTGTATATCCCCTTTTGACCCGAACCCTTCTCCAGTGCAGGAGCGTGCGTGGGGTTGCAGTGCATCACACATAGCTTAGGATTGGTGCGTCAGCATGAAGCTGAATCTGCCTCAGCCATCAAGTACGCTCTTTCTTCCCTCCTCTTCTTTGCACTGACTTCAGTGGCTAAGCTGGATCCCATTCCCTGAGATCAGGAACATGGGAACTTCTAGTTGAAGATATCCCTGCTCTTTGCTGGGGGGTTGGACTACATGACCTCTAAAGGTTCCTTCCAACCCAAACTATTCTATGAATCTATGATTCCTCAGATGGGGCACTCAGAAGGCGCAGAAAAAGGCAGCTCTGCCTTTCCACTTCCCCTGAAGTGTTTGTGATCAGAAATAATAACCCTGTAGAGATACATCCAGCAATGACATGTTGGTCTCCTCCAAATGGTAGGGCAGGACTGCGAAATTACTAGAAATACTTTTGCTGCGCCAGGGAAAGGTGGCTCTGCTCCACTTCTTCCTCATGGATCTGGTGAGGATTTGCCTCACAGAGCAGCTCCTCTTTGATAGAAATGTTTTTTTATCAAATCTGAAACCTCTTGAGTTTTGCTGGACTTCTTGTCCAGAGAGACTGCTCAGGTCTGCTAGAGGATCAGAGGCAAAACGGGAGGTAAGAAATAGGGAAATCCCCATGCCAGTGGCTGGGGCTTTCCCATGGGATGCAGAAGAAGTCCTTTCTTCAGGAGCAGTGTTATAGTTCAGGTCAGGAGTGATACAGAGGTGGTTCCTCATTACCCTTGTTTTAGTATGCATCATGGACTGGTCTTGGGCTGTGTTCCCTAGATTGCTGAGGGTGGCATTGCATCGGGGCTGCCACGGTGGCTCTCAGGCCATCACAAGAGTGGCCACTAGAGAAAATTGCATGTGATGCCCTTCCACCTTTATGGCCAGCCCTTGTTAAGGACCCAGCCCCGCATTCTGTGTGCAAGCAAAAAAATTCTTGCTGTCTTGCTGTGGGAGTTAAAAACACTTTAGGTTTACTTTTGTGTGCTACTGGGCATGGGTGGAAACTTAGTGATGAAATCACCTCTGCAAATTAGGACGTATCAGTTTCCATGTCTCCAACAATGGAGCCAATGACCTTTTGCAAGAACAGAGCTGAACAAAAATGTATTTATGAGCTAAAAGAGGGTATTAGAGCTTACAAGAACATACAAAAGCAATAGGTGGGTACTTCTGGAAGGAATCTGTGCTTTATCTGTAAAGCAACCTCTTATATTTCACGTGATGCAGACTGCAAGATGCCACCAGAGGCATTTACTGTGAAAGTGACAGTCCCCACAACGTGGCATATATATAGATATTTCTTTCTGAGTGTCATATGATATGGATATATGAATTCCTTCTAACTCTCTGTGAGCATGAGAGGCAAGAGTGAGAGCAGCGAGGCAAGAAAGATGAAGTTCTAGAAAGATTAATTTGAATGCAAGACAAAACACATTTGTTTAAAAGAAAAAAAGCCAACAAAGCCTTGAAAAGGTTTCTCTTGGAATGCTGCTAAACATGACTTTATGAGTAATGCATGTTTCTCTGCTTGTCTGTTTAAAACACATGGGGTTTTGTTGCTTGGGAGCTTCATTTGGATGGTCAGTATGTATAGAACAAACTTCCTGCAGGAGCTGGCATAAATACAGACAATAAACATTTGGAAGTGGGATGGTCTTTGGTCTTGAGTGGAGGAATGGAAAGAAATAGGCAGCTCCCCTTTACATTTCTCTGAATGATAAGCCTTAGTAAGCAGTATAATGTTCTTGCTTTCTAGGAGGCAAAGAAGAAGTTTAATTACTCTTACAGCCAAATGCTGTACATGGTTTTAACCTCAGGTGTATGAAACAGGAGGCTGGATTTGGTGAAAAAGTTGATTATACCCTTTGATGCTTTCTAATGCTCCAGTCAACCTAGTGGGACTGACAGAGTCTCCTGCTCTTCCATGTTACTGGTGTAGACTGTGATCTAATTTTTCCATACATTTTGTTCTAAAAACATGTGCCAGTTGGTTGATTGCTGTGGTGAACTAAAACAAGTCCCGCTGTGGCTGCCCTGCCCAATTTGGTGAAATATTTAGTGAGGAAGGTTATTCATTCAGCAGAACTGAGCAGTCCTCCAGCTCATGCTGTTTATAATTGAAAATGATTTCTGGGTGAGTGAGTTAATTATTTCTTGCTGTCTCACTGCCCTCTACCTATTGTAAAACTGTGTACTGACCTTCAGGAACTGCTGAATTTCAGCCCTGTGGTTCCCAGCATATGCTGGTTATTTTGGTTGAGGTGAATATTTACTGTTTCTCCTAGGAGGTTTGAACATAAATAAAAGTTTAGAGGACCTCCGGGTAAATATGTTCATGGTTCAGCACTTTAATGTGTCAATTAGCTACTAACAGTGTCAATAAATTGGACCTGTCAAAAATAATAGCTTCTTTGCCAGTCTTCCTCTCCCGCTTTACCTTTGTGCTACAGGAACTACATCACACACCACCAAAAGTAATAAAAGCCAATTTTTCCATGCCTATAGCAAAAATTAACAAAGCAGAACTGCTTTCTTCAGGCTTGAGTCTGGCACAAATGACTCTGTCTCTCACATTCCAACATGTGAGTCGTATGACAGTTACAGTCATGGACCATTGTTTCTGTAACAGATGGGCTACAGAAGCATGTTGCAAATGGAAGATAGTCTATGTCTGCCAACAGAGGTAGATAAATGCCAGTAAGTTGTGTGCAGCGCAGCACTTGAATTCGGTAGGAATGATAAAACAGGGTGTTATGTGCCACAAATTGCTTCTTGTGTGCTGCATGTTGCACAAAGGTGGGAATTAAGGGTGGCTGTGCATGTGTGTTAAACACTCTCCAAACAGAGAGTGGTCATCCTGGAGCCCACTGGCATCCAGCAGCGGCTAAAGTGGCTGGCAATAAGGAGAGCAGAAGGCAGCCAAGCAGCAGTGGTAGCCATCTGCAGCTCAAGGACCTGCCAGCCAGGCACAGATTTCTCTTTAATGAATGTATCCAGTCTCTTTCTGAATCTCTGTAAACCTTTAGCGTCCACATACCATATGGAAAGGAGTTCCATAACTTTGTTACATGAACAAACACACTTTTTGTTTGGAATCTGCTGCCTTCTGTTTTTATTAGGTGTCTTCTAATTCCTGCCTTTATATATTTATGTCCTATATATGAAAGACTTTTATGCAGGGGGGATGGTGATTTTTTGTTATTATGTAAAATTTGCTGTAATGGGCAGTGGAAGCATGATTTAGCTCTCAACATTTTCACCGACTGGAGATCAAAGCGAAAAGAATGAATGCCCCAATAGTGGAAGTACATTTTCGTTTTAAATGAGATGTAACAACAGGTTATAAAGAAAAACATCTTGTGATGGTCATTCAGCCGTGCAAGACTGCAGCGTTCCACCCTGTAAACAGGGATATGAGATTATCACAGTCTTTCAATTACAAGATATTCTTGGAAGGGAGAAGAGGCCAAGCAGCCCATTGTCCTGCTGAAAGGCCCTGCCCCTGTGAGGTCCAGCTCAGGGCAGCCTCAGCCAGCACGGCAAAGCTGTACATGGCTTAAGTCAGCCAAAAGTCATTTGTCCAAGCTTGCATATGGCAGTGATTTGTTTTATCTCAAGGGGCTACTGCTGTCTGTGAAGCTGAGCAGGTGTGTGATTTTCTTGCAGAATGAGGGCCTTCTTGGTAAATCCAGTCCAAATCAGTGCCATGTACAGGCAGGCCCAGGACCCCAGCCAGTGTCACGGCTGCCAGCCTGCTGCCAGTTGTATTGCATGTGCAACACGCGCACGATAATACTGACTTGTTTTGTGCACACAGAGTAGCTCTGGAACCTGCAACAGCTGCTGTGCAGACCGTGTGGAGTTGCTCTTCAAAACCTCTTGGGTACAACCTCTTGCAGATACTATACAGTGGGATCATTTTTTGCAGCGCCGCATGCCATCGTGTGTCTCTTACAAGCCGGGCTCAGGTGATGATGCCATGTGGAGGGCATACATCACCTCGAAGAACACACTCAATGGCAAGGTGACATCTCTCCAGCCAAGGTCTGACTTGGTTTGCAATAGTGAATGCCTGTCACTGCACAGAGGGAGAGGAACTACAGTGAAACCCGTTGTGGTCCCAGTTCTCACATTAGCCTTACTCTTTCTCACCGCAGGTTACATCCAAGCCTGCAGAGGACTGATGATCTCCGCTGTCTGCCTGGGCTTCTTTGGTGCCATTTTTGGACTGGTTGGGATGAAGTGCACAAAAGTCGGAGGCTCTGATCAGACTAAAGCAAAAATAGCTTGCTTAGCTGGACTGATTTTCATACTTTCTGGTAAATATACTTTATGTCTCTAAGTTTGTGTATTTGAAGTCATACCAGAGCTGCTTCTTTTCTGCAGAAATCCGGGCACAATTCTCCATGACTTCATTGGCTTCAGGGTCAGGCCCAAAGCTCTTCTGCTGGCTCCACTGAATGGTTTGTCTTATGCTTTTCAGGGTTGTGCTCTATGACTAGTTGTTCCCTGTATGCAAACAGGATTACGTCTGAGTTCTTTGATCCTTCTTTTGTTGCACAAAAGTAAGTACTTTCCTATACCCATAAATCTTTCAAAGATGTAGACCATAAGTTTCGTACTGTGCACCAGAGCCCTTTTAGATAGAGCGTGTGCTTCTCCTTCTGGGCAGAGGAGGAGAGTGGGCTGCAGTTTTACTTAATCACATCTTCCAATTGGAGTATCCATGTGCTAAGATTTAATGATTTAACCTGTCTGTAGGGTGATTGATTGCTCTGTCATCTTTGTGCCCAGGCTCATTGGGGCTCAGCAGGGTTTTGCCCTGCTTACTACAGAGCAGAGTGGGTTAATCAGGAGTGAAGCTTGTGGTTTTGTCAGAGGTGCAGCAGAAGGATTGCACAAGACAGAGGCACTCATTAGGTGTATCATTCAATGCAAAAGGAAGTAAATTATTTCCTCAAGCTTTTGAGAGGTGGTTTCCATAAAGGTGTTGAGCACTGCACAATCCTGACTCCTCTTGAAGAGAGGTTTCTGCAGGCTCTGTGGACTTTTCACTGACAAATGTTCAAATCCAGGTGACTGAAATTTGGATCATAAATCTTGTTGTAACCCACAATCTTATAAGCACAACAGGATTCATACCAGAAATAAAGATCATCCCTAAAGACTACATTTAAAGTGGTGCAAGTTCTCAGGACCTGCATAGGCAGCAATTCACAAACCAGTGCTTGGATTTTGGATGACACCTTCACTACCAAGTCTGAAAACACTGGCTGTAAATTACAGCATCATAGACTTTATTGGTTTTGGCTTCTTACATAATGTAAATTTATCTTTAAATGGGGCTTTGAGCAATTTGGTCTAGGGGAAGGTGTCCCTGCCCATGACAGGGGGTTGGAACTGGATGAGCTTTAGGGTCCCTTCCAACCCCAACCATTCCATGATTCTGTGATCTTTAAAGGCAAGGATTGCAAAGTTTTTTTGGCGGTGATTCCAGGATATTGCAAGCATTGGGTATACATTTCTCTGATACACAAGTAAGGGCTCAGTAGGGACCCCTGGGCTTTTTCTCTTTCTCCTTGATAGAAAGAAAATGGTCTGAATAAATAGCATTAACTGGATCCACATTTGCCGTAGGCCGGCACCTACAGCAGTAGGGCTGTCCTGTTTTGAGAATGAATTCATATCAGTTTCCTCCATAATTCTGCTATAGTTTCTGCTTGTTTGGTACAGTGAGGACAGGATCAACAGGCCTCCAAAGGAAGCAAGGTTGTGAGGTACTGTGAAGAAAATGGATCCTGTCTATGTAGCCCAAAGTTAATTATTCATCAAGCTTACTGTTCCTAGTGAAAAATGCCGTGGTTGTTGCCAGAATTCCTTTTCCTACACTGTATTCCTACACTTTTTTGCTGCAAAAGAGCAGGCAGACCCGACAGTAGGTTTTTACTGCAAGGGAATGGGAAATCCCTTGCAGTTCAAGCATTGAAATAAAGGTGGTAGAACACCCTCTGCAGAAATCACCTTTTTCCCTGAACAACCAGCAAAGCTCAGCTGTGGGCACACGTAATCATGACTGCAAAGATGAAGGCAGAGAGGAAAGCCAGAAGTTGTAATTTGAGTTCTGCATAGTGTATGGAGCTCATGCAGTAATGACCTTGTGTCAAGTGAAGCTAACGGTGGCGTTCAGCATCTTCCTCTCTCAACCAGTGTAAAATATGTTGGAGTAATGTATTTCACTGCTATCTGTGAACTCTGATATGCATTGTAGAAGCATTTAATATGCTTCACTGGTATACTGCAGAGATTTCACATTGGATCTTCACTGAGAGGGTTTCAGCCTTTCACATTTTACTGCATGTTTCCCTCCTGAAGTTATTCTGGCAGTATTAAAGACAGGCTTGAGATACTGTTAGTGGAAAAACAAAGTGACACAAGATGTTTAGCATCAACTCAGCTGTCAGACTCTCCCTCCAGCCTTCTGCATTTGGAAGAGGCATCCTGTCTCCATATGGGTGCAAGAGGAATCAGTGACCTGCCTATAGGTGTTCCCCAATAGACTTCTGGTTTGAATTATGTACCTAACTGAGGAATGACAGGAGCCAAAAGGAGAGCCTAAGCCCCACCTTACTTAGAGAGAAATCTTAAGCTGGATTTTATATCCCGAAGCAATAGTTTGCATTGCTGATTTAAGACAGGTTCAAAGGAATTGCTTGACCATACATAATAACACACTTGGAGGTGTCCTGTGCCAAGGTATCCTGTGCAGTCCTTGCAGCATGGGGTACCGTGGTGCTTGCAGCCAAAGTGGATTTAGTTTTTCTTCAGACACCTGTAATAGGGAAAATCTATAAATCTCTTGCTGTTTCGCTCACATTGCTCCCACAGTTTCTTTCAGGAAACTATTTTGTCACTCTACTACTTCCAGTTAAGAACGCCCTCCTCTTATAGACTTTCTCCTTTTTGTCCCTTGCCATGGTTTGAACTCCGTAATCATGATCATTCTTACTAATAAATGGGTTTAGTTCATCCAAACTATCTGACTAACTTCCCATTCTCTTTTATGAAGAATCATTTCCCTTCATCTTGCTTGTCTTGGAATGGATTGCTCACAGTTCACACAGGCGCTCTTTCCACATTTAAATCCACTACATTTAAATCCACTACATTTAAATGTGTTACATTTAAATCTATTTTTTATTTTCCAAGAAAATTTTTCTTATTGCAAGAATAAGAACCAGACATTCAAAGTGTGTATTTCCCTCAGGTAGTTGTGCTGATTCAGTTGGGGTTTTTCGTATGATAACGGGGTTTTTTACATACTGGATTTTGATGAGAGGTTAGTGTTGGCTTTTTAAATGCTGAAAAGATGGATTGGGTAAAATCCAGGGAGCCATAACGTCCTGATTTCAGCTGGGATAGAGTTATTTTCTCCCTGAACCACAACATGTACTCAGATTGATACACAACTGAAGATTTTCAGCCTTCCTCATAAGCACCAGGGTAAATCAGAAAGCTTTTCATCTGCTTAAAGATGTGGAAGAAAGACCAATTAGGCTGCCTCTGCAACCCTTTAATCTATCCATGTGGCAATCACCTGAGAAGGGTTTGTATATGCAATCTGTTTATACGTGTTATAACAATAGTTATATAAATAAAGTAACAAATATATATATAACAAATAGATACATATATGTAGTAACAAACTTTGCTTAAAAAGTAGAAACAATCATAAGAACAAAGGCAGGACCCCATGTCTTCTTTCCCAACACTTAGGCGACAGTCAAGTAACCCTTCTCTACCCAGTTAAACCCAATGTAATCTTGATTTCTTTTCTGTACAGCTGAAGAGCTTCAGGAGAGGAGATGGCAGTTTGTCTCCTTAGCCGCTCGTATGTTGGCCTTGGACATTGAACAACTGTTCAATGTTGTTAGATGGAAATGTGGAAATGATCTTGTGTTTCACAGTTTCTAGGCAAATGGTCTTGGCAAGCAAGTTGTTACAGCAACAACCTTACTGAATCTTAGTCCAGATATGTTCTCTAGCACTGCAATGGTCTGCACTGGCTTTTGTGGGGAGTCTAACCCTGGTCCATGTACTTTAGGGGTGCTCTGGCAGTACCTGTGGGGATTGAGAGGTCCGTAGGCTGAGGCTTACCTCACATTGGAGTTAGTCACTTTGATCTGCCTTTGCAGCTTGTTAAAATAGGTGCCTTGGGGTGTTCTAAAAGTGTACTTTGTGTGTATTTCTTGTGTGTTGACTATAACAGGATCCTAGGTGAGGAGCTCTGATGTAGATATCTATTTCTAATCAGAGAACCCCCAGTCCTTGAGCAGACAGAAATCCGATCAAGTCTTGTGAAAATCATGGCTGGAAAGGTGAGAATAGTTAGAATAAAAGCTGGACTCAATTGTCAGATTATCAAGTCAGAAGAGGCTGGGTGCAGAGTTTTCCAGGGTGAAAGGCGACTGAGCTATGGTTTAATCTGGGGGTTGGGTGCCTAAGTCTCACCCACACTGGGTATGGAGAACGTCTGGGGAAATCTGATCCTGTTTTTAGCAAGGGATGATAAATAAAAACTCTGGTTAGATGATGTGGGCGGAAAATGAAGAAGAAGCCTAGACATTAGAGCATTAGCAGGGCCGTGAAGAGTCAGGAGCAAGCCCTCATCAGGTGTCCTACCTCTGAGCTCCAGTGTCTCCATCTCTTGTTGGCAGTAAGTCCCTGAGTCAGCAGTAACTAGAACCTGGATGTTCATAGCATCCAGGACTGGTGTTCTAAGTGTGGCTTTTTATCCTGTGTGCCTTTTTGGTTTTTTAAAGTCTGTGCTTAACCTTTGGGTAGACTCTCAGGAAACATGGAAAAGTGATCTGTTTCTTCTCCAGCCAGTGTTCACCCTCTGGTAACCTGTTACAGAATTTGCTAGATCATTTTCTGGGTGTCTGCTCACAGGAAATTTCTGAGTGTTGCTGCAGTGTCACCTTTGTAAAGACACAAGTTTTGTAGAACAGCTTACAGGTGCTTTCAGTTACGTGTTTTGGCTCATGTGAAATCAGGGCCTGTTCACATGGAAGTGTTCAGAACTAGCTGAAAAGTGTGCAACTGCACTGTGAACGGTCATTCAGTTGTGCAGGGAGGCTGTCAAGCAGAGGGTTTCATTCAGCTACCTCATCAGAGTTTACAGTAGATAAACGGACTTACTAACAAAGGGGCCTGAACAGCGCAGGCACCTGACCAATAACTGCGGCTGGATCAGGGACAGGGGCCTGTGTTTTCAGTGCAGGATGCCAGGAGTCAGGAGAAGATAAAGGTTTCCTCAAGGAGGGACTGGAGCAGAGAAGAAGGAGCAAGAGACAGATGGTCTGCCCTAACAGTGAGGAATAAGAGACTGTTGGGCCTATGCTCTAATGCAGGTCATCCTGAAAGTGTTTTAAAGAGAGGTACCTCAGGCAAAGAGCTGGGGAATGGACCAGATAAGTGATAGCCATGGTTTGCTGCTTGTTGTGAAGCTCAGAGCTCAGGCTGTGGGTGCTGACCAAAGAAAAGGAAAGAGTCTCTTCCCCATGCCCTTCTTTTCCTTCATTTCCTACTGTTACTTCAAAAACTTGGGCTCACCCTTGTGTGATAATGCTCCTAAAGCACCACCATCTCCTCTCAATCTCAAAGTGAGCTGTTTCTGGCTGCAAATGCTTTGTGGCTGCCCTGACAGCAGAGGGGATGGCTGTTGGTGATGTGGAGCTGAGCCCAAGGACTCAGACAGGAGAGAGAACCCAGCTGCAGGGACGAGACAAGCAGAAAGTTGCAGGCATGTGTGCACAGATGTACACCTGCATATGTGCGCATGTATGTTTGTAGCTGTATATGCGTATATCAGCTACATCTATATATGTATGTGCATATATCACGTGTGTGTATATATGTTGCATATGCATATTCTATATATGTACGGAACAGTCATGTTTTAAGCAAGGTGAGTGTGGATAGGGAGATAGAGATCCTGCAAGCCAGAGGGAAGAGTTAAGGAGAGCTGTTGGCAGCAGCAGCTCTAGTCACAAGCTCAGCAAAGCCCCAGTCAGTTTGGGAGCCAACAGGAACAAACCTGAAATGCTCCAAGGTGACAGGAGCTGTGTGCTGTAAAAGCACTGAAGAATCATGCAGTGCCACAGCCAAGCAATCCAGGAGGAGATGTGGAAAAGCCAGGCACCCTGGAGAGAAGCATCACCCAAGTGTACCACAGGGACAGAGTTTGCTACCCAAGTAAGAGGGCAATAATGAATAGAATGTGGGTGAGTGGTAGAGCTGCTGATTTTGTAATGAATAATGTGTGTGTCAATGGAAAGCTATTCAGGAACAAATAAAATTTAGTTCTATATGCTGAAAAAACCCATCCCTGGTAAATCCATGCTCTCTGTTGTTAAACCCATTTATTAACTTCCTGCAGGTATGAATTAGGAGCAGCTTTGTTCATTGGATGGGCTGGAGCTTCACTCTGCATAATTGGTGGCAGCATATTCTGCTTCTCAATAGCTGAAAACAGCAATTCTCCAAGGTAAAACACAAGTTGTCCTTATCCAAAGAAATCAATACTAGCACATTTGTACCCACTATATGTATACGCCTTGATTACTTTTCCAAAACACTTTGTAGTGAGGGTCAGAAAAAGATGGTGTGGATCCAGGAAAATAATGGGATTTAAGAATAATACTCTGTCCATCATTAATGTAATTAAGGAAAGCTATTGAAACAAGTACTTGTGTTATATATACTTCATAAATTTACTGCAGCTGAGAAAAAATGCATTCAGTGATGTAGGAAAAGTGGTCAGGTCACTTCACAGGTGTGAATAGACAAGTTTCTTTAGTCCAAATCATCTGATCAAAAGTGAGAGAGGTGAAGGACAGCAGTGGTGGCAGCAGGACCTCCAGCAGCAGAAGAGGGCGATAATGATGCACAGCTGCAGGGACTAACTACTTAGTAGGATCAGCTACAGCCCAAATATTTCATGATTGGGCCCTAATTTACTTAGCTGTGAACAAGGGGTATGTGTTTATAGAAAAGTGAGTTGCAAAGAGAGATGTTGGAGGTAGAATGTCAAACCAGGATGAGACTACACTGGGAAAGAAGGTGTCCCCCTTCACCCTCCTTTGAGATTTATCATTGTTGGAAGTACATTCTTCCTTTAATCTAGTTTTATCTTACTGTAACACTTGGACTTAAGAGATGTTCTTTGTGGAATAAGCTGCGCATGGTTGATTCTCTTTTCTTTTCAGGAGGGGGTATGCATATAATGGAGCCACATCTGTGATGTCTGCTCGGACAAAGGTCCAGAACACCATCCCAGACAAAACCACACCAAAGCACTTTGACAAGAATGCTTATGTTTAAGTGTACTGTGGGAAGATTCAGAGTGTTTTAAAGATGAGTTTGTACGTTTCATTCAGAGTGATTTCCCCCACCCCTTACTCCAATGTACTTACCACCAAGAATGACTTTTTCAAACATTAACTTGCAGCTTTTTACATAGTGATGTAAATTTTATTATATAATATTTGACAATTGATGTTGGTATTGTAGAGTTTATACCTGGAAATCATGAGGTGATGTTGCATTCTTCATAAAAATAAATGAGGTATTTACCAATTTGGCTTGTCAGTTGTTTATGGGAATGGCATCACATGCATCATTTTGACTGCAACCATTTCTGAACTGGGTTCAGTACTGCACAAACCAGCCACTGGACAAACCAGCCACACTGTGCAGGTTAAGACATAAAGTATCTCACCACTGATTAGCAGTGATATTGGGATAGCAGAGCACATCCTAACTGCAGTGCCAGCCAACCAGTCAGTGGGAATTAGGAGGCTCTTATCTCTGTATCATGCTACAGCAGTGGGAGAACGTGCAGTTTGGTCATTGCAGTGCCATAGGAGTAGGAAGAGACACCGAAGTGAAAACAAGTACGGGATTTGGGGAGGCAAGAGCAGGCATTAAGGAGAGTCAGGGCCAGCTGTTATGAAAACAGTCACTGGAGAGGGTTTTGCATGGCATAAGAAGAATGTATGCATGAGAAGAAGCATGCATGTGTGATCGTAAGCTTTCATGTGTGTGGTGGGGCAAGCAAAGGCTGAGTGAAGCTGCAGCCCACAGGCAGTTTTGTGTTGGGGAAGCCAAGGTTCTAAGATGGTTCCTACATTCTGCACCTGCTTTGTGCCAGTGGGCTCTTCCCTGCCTCAGCACTCACCCCTGCTGGTGACAAATCACTTCCAGGGGGGCTGGTTTTGTTTCCTCAGGCTGGGTAGGATGGACACTTTTTGCTCCATAGTGGCTCCAAGCCACTGGGTTAGGAAAGCAAAACCCCAGGCAATATCAGCTGCTCTGCCAGCAGCATTCCTCAAAGTGACCACATAAAAGCAGGCAATACTTAACAGCACTATTTCAGATTATCCTGAATTAGTTACAACACTTAAAAAAATCACCTAGTACTTTATGTTTTACCTGCCCATCAGCATGTGATGGTTTTTGAGGGAACACTTGCACAATGAGTCAGTAAATGAGATCAGAGGTTATGGCTAATCACAAAATGCCTTCTAAACTGAGACCCTAAAATCACATACAAACTCAGGTCTGCCTTGAGGTTTGAATTGAGGGATGCTTGGGGTTTCAATGCATTAGTTATTTTGGAACAAAGGTATAAATATAAAAAATAGCCCTACTTATTAATGGCACAGTATGATAGAAAAGGTTTTGTATCTGACACCATCTAAAATGCATCAGAACTACAAAGCCAATCATTCCCCTTCTGCTTTATTTTGTATTTCATTAAAGTCAAAACACTATTGTGTTTTTTAAGAAGGCAGCCAACATGAACAAAACAGAACTAAGAAAATACTTCTGCACTGGCAGGTCAGTGCTTTCCTCACCTTAGCTCTGTGTTTTGGTTTGGGGTTTTTTCCTAATGTTTGTGCTTTTATGTAAACTAAGAACCAATTCCAATAAATAAATAAATAAAATGAATAAATTCCCACAATATGAGGCTTTCAATAATAATCAGTTTTAGAGCTGAGGCCTTTTTTTTTTTCCCATTTGGTGTTTATTGTAAACCATGGTAAAAACTTAACATTTTAATAAATGGAAATACTGTCTTTAAAATGTTCATTTTATATAAAGTTTATGATAAAATACAAGAAATATGCGTTTAAAATTTTTGTAAAGCATTACTCTGCAGTAAATTCTCTTCACTGGCTGATATGCTTTCTTGCAAGACCAGTTTCAATCTTTAATGTAAACATTAGAGGCAAAATATTCACCTCAGTGACATGAGACTTTCACCACTGAATTCACAAGAAAGAAGAATTAACTCTCAGTTTCCAAACAGACATGGCCAGTAACATGTAGATGAGCATTCTTGTTTCAAATTCAGGACTGAAGACGCCAGAGTTCTGTAAAGAGTACTCCTTGTTTGTAATCAATAGGAGAAATGAATAAGAAGCACTTGATGTTTTCAGCTATATTTTCAATGCCAACTGAATCCAAAAGTAGTGCCTCCCATCAGGAACACAGCTATTATGTATCTGAAGAATCACTCCAATCTGTTACAGTGACTAAGCTGCTTTTTAATGTGCTTGTGTTATCAGCTTCATGAAGGCCTGTCAAAATAATAGAACAATATTAGCAATTATTAATACTATTTTGGGGATATTTTTACTTTGTATTTATCTACGAGATAAAATGACAAGCCATGTGAACAAACACCTGTGGGCTTCAGTAAGTCCAGAATTTCAACCAATGAGGAAATTACAAGTGTTGATAACATGAAGGCCATTTCTGTCACAGAATACAATGCACAGTACAAGCAGTCAGTGGCAACGTTACCTTCCCTTTAAAAATAATCTGAAGTATCTTTATATAACTGACACAGCTTTAACCTTTACATATATTGAAATGTTAACACTCGAAACTACTACATAACTTCTATGGAAGATTGAGGCTATTGATTTACCAGTAGTTCAAATATTTATCTCAGCCTGGTAGGTCACTTAGATAGCTTGAACAAACCTGAAATTTTAGTAGTATTATTATTATCAAGACTAAGCAAGAAAGTTTCCCTCTTCTCTTAAATTTGGGAAGGGATTAAAAAAGCCCCAGGACACTTGATTTTTAAAATGAGGTCAAAGCCTGATAGTACTTTATGTTTTAGAATCTCAAATTTAAGTTTCTTGGCACCTCTGTATATTTGTGGTGCGTTATTTCCATACAAGTATGCATCATAAATATCATACATGCTATTTACATGACATATAACCAAGCACACAGTTGTTCTTACATGTTCCTTTCTTACAAAATACCATATATTGAATCACAATGTGCAATACACTATACCTGAGTTCTTCTCTAGGTGTGTCAGTTGCTTAAAGCTTATAATGCAGAAGTACAAATGTGTTACCTTCCTCCTTTGGTACACTTGTCTTCGGAACACCCCATGCATGTACTGTAGATGCAGCATTTGACTCATTTTTCTGAACTGTCAACGCCTTCTGACCTCTATTGTCTTTCATCAATAAAATGTCATCTTCTACTGATGATATATCCCAATCATCTTCATCATCTGTGAACTAACAGAAAGAAGAAAAAACATGGATTTTACCTCTGCCTATTCAAGTTGTGCTGAGATCTTCCATATACTCAACAATGTGAAACTGCTACAGAAAAATGCACTGGCACACGCCCTTTACGACTTCTACCACCATAACTTTAAAATCCAAAAGACATGATATGTTTTCATGCAAGCTGGCAGTTCAGCTTGCTATATAAGCATTCTGTAGTCACATTAGAAAAATTCCACATTGCAATGAAAGCCTTTTTAATTTAAAACTGATTTATTTAAAGAGAAAATTAAATAATGAAAGTTTAAAAACCCACATGTGCTCAAAGTTACAATATGTATTCCTCTTAACACTCACAGTCAGCATGTACAAGCATATTTTTAATGACGTGGAGGATTTGCATAATGAGTTCACAAAATGAGAATGAAGTCAAACAGAGGAACCTGAAGGCAGTAAGTCTGAGGTCTGTCTTACCTCACCTGCCTGAGAACTACTTATATTCATTCAGCTTTTAAAAGAAGACTACAGCATTTCCCTGGTTGTCAGTCAGATTTGGCTCAATGGAATCATGCCATTATTAGAGAGCCTAACTGGGGAAAGTGAAAGATGTTTTCCCACAACACTAAAACCTTGTTTCACTGGAGTCTCTCAGCATTGCAGTAAGATGCAGAAGGTGCTTCTATTGCACAGCAGAAAGATTCACATGCTATTAGAAAACAATGTGAGGTATGTACATAGTAGAGAAAAATCAACAAATATGAACGTGTCGTATGTCTTGACAGAAGGGAAGAGACTGCAGTAATGCTCTACCTTGCAACATAACTCTATTTAAACAACGCAAACTGTTTTTCAAAACCTGGCAGATCTGAATAGTGTGCTATATTATTAACATACCACTATTCAACGTTTTGCTTTTAAACTATCTGCATTTAGAGGGTGTGGTAATGGGAAAGTCAGAGTCACACAGACTAAGAGATGCTGGAGGAAGTTTCATCAAATACTCACTAAGTCTCAACTGATTTTTAAAGTATAAAATATAGAGAAAAATGTCAACTTCAAACAGAAATTACTTCCGATAGAGTGCAAATACACAGCACCTATACAAACTGCTAAGCAGTTTTAGTAAGTCCAAGACTTAGCCTAAAAGAAATACCATTAACCACAATGTCTGGTGCAGCTGAACTCAGGTCACACACCTTCAGGTAAGCACAAAATTAATTTTCTCCAGGTAAGCACAAAATTCATTTTCTCTAACATGCTTCTGAAGTAACTTCTGTGAAACATAACCTTTATAAAACATACCACAATGGGTTGCCTTATAAAGGTTTATGGTATTGTGGGTTTTGAGATGACCATTAGCAGCTGTATTTCAGCTATTAGTATTTAAGCTAACAAAAACACCCTGGATTTAGGAGAAACCATCATTCTAGTGGCACTCTGTGCTTATGTCTTTGGGCACCTTTGAATATCCCTCCTAAATTTGAAGAATTAACTTGAACTATACATCTGTATTTAAACATACAAATATGGACTTGAATATATGATCTGGACTCACTCCAATATGTCCATGTCCACAGGCCCCAGAGCTAGAAGCAATACTCCAGGTAGGGGTCTCAATGACAGTGGAATAGAGGGGGAGAATCACCTCCCTCAACCTGCTGGCCACACTCCTGTTGATGCAATCCAGTTGGCCCTCTGCACTGTGAGTGGACACTGCCGGCTCATGTCCAATCTTTCATCCAATATCCCCAAGTTCTCTCTACAGGACTGCTCTCAATACGTTCATCCCCATGTCTGTACTGACACTGGGGATTCCCCCGACCCAGCTGCAAGACCTTGAATTTGGCCTTACTGAAGTTCATGAGGTGCACACTGGTCTACTCCTCAAGCCTGTCAAGGCCCCTCTGGATGATATTCCTTCTCTCCAATGCATCAACTGCAACACTCAGCTTGGTGTCATCTGCAAACTTGCTGAGGAGGCACTCAATCCCATTATGTCATTAAAGATACTGAACAGTACTGATCCTAGTACGGAACCTTGAGGGACACCATTCATTACTGGATTCTACTTGGACATTGAGCCACCAAGTGTAACTCCTCGGACACGGCCACGCAGCCAATTCCTTAGCCATCTAACCATCCATCAAACCCAATGTTTCCAATTTAGAGGTAACAATGTCGTGGCAGACTGCCTTACAAAAGTTCAGGAAGATAACATCCACAGCTCTTCCCTTGTCAACTGATGCAGTCACTCCATTGTAGAAGGCCACCAGATTGGTCAGGCAAATTTGCCTTCGGTGAAGGCATGCTGGCTATCTCCAATCACCTTCCAGTCTTCTGTATGTTTCAACGTAACTTCCAGGAGGATCTGTTCCACCATCTTACCAGGCACAGAGGTGAGGCTGAGCGGCTGGTGGTTCCCACAGTGATCCTTTTTACTCCTTTTAAAAATGGGTTTGCTGTTTCCCTTTTTTCCAGTCAGGGACTTCACCTGAATGTCATGACTTTTCAAATATGGAGAGTGGCTTGGCAACTACATCAGCCAATTTAGAACCCTGGGCAGCATCTTCTTCAGTCTCACGGAGGTTCAGGCTCCTCTGGTGGTCTCAAACCTGATCTTCTCCAATGATTGGAGGGACTTCATTCCCCCATCCCTGCCTTGACGTTCAGGGGCTTGAGGGATGTGGCAAGAAAAGTTATCAGTGAAAACTATGACATCTTTAAAACATAGATTTTAAGGCTTATTTTGCTACAGTTCTTTGCACCTGAAACCTTAACATAGTGGCGCACTGTCTATAGGTCTTTATCTATAGGTCTTTACAAAATGTAACATCCCCTAAATTTAACTGTGAACATTTTACAGTTTTGTATTACCTGACACTGCAGAGAATCTGAAAGTAACAATTTCGACATAAAATTACACTATAAATAGTCATGTCTGAGTTGGTAATTTTGAGTCTGGTGGAATTTGTAGCTCCCACACAGTCAATGGACAAGTTAGGTGTCACCAACTAAAAACTAAAAGCACAAAGGCTAAATGTGATTGCCCTACAATTACATCCAAAGTTGATTAAGACAATCACCCCTTTCTGGAAACTGAAATAGAAGTGTCACTGTTTCTGGGAGGAGTGATAATTTTCAGATTTAACTGGCAGCCAGGAAGCCCTAAAGTATCAGTTTTGTTATGGATAACAGGATTCTCAGTAATTATTATTTGTTTATTTAGTGAAGAAAATATTTTCTTGAATGGCAGAAGTAGTGTCTGGCTGTCTATTTCAACCAAATAACAACTACTAAAAGTCAAATAAAAAGCATTATCTGCTGTTGACTTCTGGTTTGGAGTAATTTTTTTCCTTTTAAAAATTGTCCAGGCAAAGATCAATATGCATCAAAGTAGTTTACCAATTATAAAATTATAAACTGAGGAGAAGCCTGGGACCCTAGGAGCCTGAGGGGTAAAGAGTAAGTTGTGTCAGTATTGTGAACACATGCCATACTCAAAAATGGAATTTCCCCCCCTCATTTAAAATTTCCATATTAGATGGAAGCTCTAGAAATAAAAATATTTTAAATTATTAGATAAGCAAATAAATTTTTTTCCCCCATGAAAACAAGATACCAGGAAAGCAAGTAAAGATGGGATCCGTTTCTAGAATAAGAATCATAGAATGGTTTGGGTTAGAAGCGGCCTTAAAGATAACCTAGCTCCAGCCCCACCGCCACAGGCAGTGACACCTTCCACTAGCCCAGGTTGCTCAGAGCCCCATCCAACCTGGCCTTGAACACTGCCAGGGATGGGGCGGCTACAAATTCTCTGGGCCAGTGCCCCACCACCCTCATAGTGAAGAATTGTGTAGAATCTAATCTAAATTTACCTCCTTTCACTTTAAAGCCACTACCCCTTGTCATATCCTTTGTCAAAGAATCCCTCTCTGAATTTCTTTTAGCCCTCTTTAAGTACTGAAAGGCTGCTGGAAGGTCTCCCTGAAGCCTTCTCTTCCCCAGGCTGAACAAGCCCAACTTTCACATCTTGTTTCCATAGGACAGGTGCTCCAGCCCTCTCAGCATCTTCACGGCCCTCCTCTGGACTCTCTCCAACAGGTCCACATCCTTCTTACATTGGGGGCCCCGATACCAAATGCAGGTGGGGTCTCAGAACAGGAGATAAAAATTATACCAATTGCGCCCAAACTTTGTGCTAGCTGTAATGATCCAGAACAGTCATGTTATAAAGTAATAAGCAGTGTGGATGAAGAAGTCACTTGCCACAGCTCACTTTCTAGCCCTTTTCTATATGCCAGTACAGACCTGCCCTGGGAAATTAGCTGTAATTCCAAAACAGCCTTTTAGAGTGAAGTTATTCACTGTTTCAAGATAGTTTCAGCATGAAAAAAAGTAACACACATATATATATAGTTCAAATATTTAATGAAATAATGACTATTAAAAGAGATACCTTCAGTTCTTTCACCTCTTCTTTCTTTATAAACGCCTGTGCAACATTAACCCCTCCAGCTGGTTTGTTCTTATTTCCATAGTTAGAAAGACTCTTTCCAACTTGTTCAGTCAGCTTTTGAATAACTGTCCCTAAAATTCATAAAAAATATATTGACAGTTTCCATTCACAAGGAAGGAGCTTTACTGTAAACATTCTGGAAATCTTCCACAAAGTAGGAATAAGTAAAAGAAAGCTCTCTGAGGCAAAGATTGTGTCTTTGTCTGCACTTACATAAAACAGCATGATGCACATCTAATTTGAACTTACATCTTTAAGTACTATATTAATATAAACACATTTGCAAAAACATAAAGTGCGTAAAAATATAAATACATTCTAGACTAGTCTGCCTTTAGTAAGTTTTCTAACACAGAAATATTATCAGGAAATGCAAAGTCATGCACAGCTGTTAGGACATGAATATACGAAAGTAGAGAAAAAAACCTTTTGAAGTTTTGGCAGGTGTTTCAGTTTCAACAATTTCACTTTCCTCTGTCCCATCCATACAGCTTTTGTCAGAAGCCTTCTGAAGCACGCTGACTTTGCTGCTTGATGTTTTTGACTGGTTTTGCAGTAATTCTGGTGATATGTAAGACTGTTTAATGTCATCTTTATCTGTTTCATCTTCTGAACTGAATGGTGGAGTTCTAAGAAAAAAAAAACAAAACAACCCAAAACAAACAAAATCCAAGGACTTACTGGGGTTCAGCAACTGCATTGCTACATATATATATATTTAACCTTCCTTTCCAATAACATGTGCATTTTCCTTAAGTGAAAAAAACAAGAGCTCTAATAAATTTTAACTATCTGCAAAACCATTAAAAAACCCCCGAAAACCAAAAATCACACTGCTAAGTAAACTCAGAAATTTATCAAAAAATGATCTGTCATATAGACACGATTATTTCCATCTATGCAACTATCTTTTATGAAGTAACAGACCAATGTATAACAAGTCTTGCCAGGCAAACAAGGACATGCAAATGGATCAGCAGGGAGAGCAAAGATAAGGGTCAAGAAATCTGCACCACAGAACATTTGTTATGACTGTGTTGGATGAAAATAATTTAGGAAATCTTTTTTTCAGTGCAGGAAATAAAAAAGCGACATATCTGAGGTGAGTGGAATTTGAAATACTTTGTTTAATTTTGGTCATAGCAAGAAAATGTCAATAAGCAGAAAAAAAAAGTCACACTAGTCTTTAAATGCTTTTAACAGGGTCAGAAAAGCACCTGAGAAATAAACTGATGGAACTGATACTGCCAGAGGGACTGGATGTCCCTCTCTAGTTCACAACCAAGAAAACATCTGATAAAAGCAGAACAGGCTATCTTTCAGGGATTATAATAACACACTCAAATAGTACTTTAAATATGAAATACGTGGTCCAGAAAGTGTTTACAGTTTTCGTTTAATTAATAATAGCTTTGTGAACATTCAGTCACCAAAAATGTTTTCTTCAGAAATACAAGGGAACAACATACGTGTTGCTTGATGTCTTCATGGCAGCAACATTTCCCAAAAGCTTCGTGGATCTAAAAATAACAAGGCAAGTTGTTTCAAGACTGACAGTCAACTAAGTAAGCATAAAGTTTATATAGAAGTAATATGAATTCTTTCCTCAGTTCTTTCAATATTAGCAGGAAATCATTACGTCCGCCAAAAAATCCCAAACCCACAGGATGGATATGTAAGCTATGAGTACTGCGAGAACAGCATCTCTTACTTGGGTGTAGATGTATTCTCAGCGATGGCTGGTCTTTGTTCAGTCGGGCAGACAGCAGTTGCAGAGCGTTTTACTTGTTTTCGCGGTGTGGCAGATGAGGAAATTCCCAGTTGATTGTGCCTCTGTTTATCTACAAGAGAAGTTATCTATGGCATCATTAGAAATAATCTTTGGTTTTTTTCATATTTAATTTCTCAAAGTAAAGATGCCTCTGCTGCAGATTATAGTTTTCCAAAAAAGAAGGAAAAAAAGGGGTTTTTTTCTTCAAAGCAGTTCAGAGTTAACATGTATCCTGCCAATGCAGGAGCTGAGATTCCTGCATTTAAACAGAGTGTCAAGAACCCTTTAAAGAAAACTGTTTAGTTGGCCACAATTATATAGAATATTTGTATGAAAATTTATGAAAGTAGCTATATAGAAATGTTGTTAAGCAAAACCTTAAACAGCAGTTATAAAATGCAAGAGAATAAAAAAGCCAAAACCCATTTTAACCTTCTGAAGGAAGCTGAGGACAGGAAACAGGTCTATTACAAGACAATGATTTCTCTTCAGCCCTAAAGCTGACTTGGCGTTCAAGATGCTCTCGAATCCGGTGAAAGTCAGGCTCTTGCTTCTGTTTGCATTCTCTAGCAGATTCAATAGCATGCAGAATTTTATTTAAGCGATCATTTGGGATACCACGGACACCCTAAGGAAACAAAATGTAAACAGAGGGGCTATTATTTCTGGCATTTATATCCTACAATCATACATACTCTTTCGAACTTCAAGTATTACAAAGCTTGGACAAAAATCATGAAAGTTGATAACACTACTTACATGTGTAGCCATATCCTTCACAGCTGTAATTGATGGCCATCCTCTCAGGTTAATGAATTACACTTATTTGTAACACGTGGAAATTTAGCTTTGGATTTTATAGGTTGAGGGTTGTGGTACAAGAGTGAAAGAAAATAGCAAAAGCAGGACAAAGATTTGAATAACTCAAAATAATCTTACGGATTTAATTCCCAAAGATTCCAACTTCTCCTCCAAGGCTTGCTCCAAAAATACTCGTAATTTTTTAGTTAAAGAAGGATCAGTCTTCAAAGCATTTAATAAATACTGGTTACTTCTTCTTGTTTTATGATCAACTCCCTCAGTTTCTAAAATAAGAATGGAAAAGCGCACTTAAGAGACACTTGAAAAACCTACAGTACATGGGACAATTAAGAACTGCTCTGAAGCATGCGTTTTTGATAAATATCACAGACATACATGTGCGCTCTTTGCCTCCATGGAGTTGTATTCCTTTTAAAATCTTGGGCTAACTTACAAAAGTCAGCTCACCTGGAATCTGTATCTCAGCATCTCATATCACCACAAGTATCTTTACTTTTCTTGCTACAGAATCACTGTAAAGTTATATGCTTGAATATTTAGCTACAAAGATCTTTACTACTAGAACTGTACTTGGTAACTTCTGATAAAGAAAGACTATCTTCTGATAACTAAGTTCTCTAAAAGTGTTCTTTCAAATCAAAGCTGAAGTCTAGCAAGAATTACAACGGGAATATGACAAACTTGTTAAGAAAAACTTTAAACAACGTAATGTTCTCTAATGAGAAACACCTACTGAAACTGGATCTTCGGAAAGTAGTAACACTTTCAAAAGTCTTGGTAAAGACAAAACCTTAGTCTGAGAGGTTTTCTCCAAAACTCTATCAAGGACAAAGTTCAGTGTCGCGTTTTCTCCCTGTGTAGGTCTATGACATCACACATACTTAAAAGCAGACAAAGAAGTTTCTATCTTTTTCCCTTGCTTTAAGCATCAGTAATGACAGAAACTCTTATGCAAGAAATAAAGAATTACCTAGACAGATCCTTTCATTGAAGAATCTTGACATTTAAGTTAAATTAGGATAAAGTATTATAAGGTCATACAGGGGAGTAAAGAAGCAAAACATACCCATTTGGAACCTGCCTATAAAGGGTTTCTGGCAAGACAAAATTTTACTGAATGTCACTTATGCCAAATGAACCAATAATCTCCAGGACTATGGTAGCTGCGTCTGTGTCGCAGTGGTCAGCAAAGCTGGCAAAGCATACACAACATCCCAAGAAAGTGTGCTGTAAACCACACTCCCAACTTCACCCCCTGAAATGAAAGGTACATCTTGGTCAGGAGCCTGTCTCTTTCCAATATGCCTTAGAAGGCAGCAGAGTCATTTGCCAGCTCACAGACAAAGACGTAAATGAAGAAATAATCCCATATTGTGACTTTCAAATGTTTTCTGTCAAAACAAACATGCCACTTTTTCTATTTTTAAACAATGGTCGCTTAAAAAGCAGTTCCATTTACTTTTCATTTTTCTTTAAGGGAAAGATAAGCACCATGAAGAGGGCCCAAAAAAGCCTCAAGATACACAATGAATGACAGTGAATGACAGTCCAGGTACCATACTAATAGATCTGTGTGGAAGTGGCCAGAATCCAAATGAAATCTTCTCTGGCTTTGGGAACTGTGTGGGCAATTTAGTCCCTGACAGAGGTGGGATTAGAAGTGATTTGAAAGCTGAGTTCTAGAAGAGGCAAACTGCTGGTTGGTGAGGAAACACAGATCTATCAGACAATTCCCAATCAGGAAAAGGTGCATTATACAGTATGAAATCCTCCCAGAAAGCCAAACACGAGACATTTTAAAGTGGAATGCTTCAAGGAGCCTTCTGAAAATCCCATCCCTTTCAGATGTTAATCCTTACAATAAAACAGATCTAAAATGCTTTTAAAATGCCTAATTACTAATATGAGTAACAAGACTATCCAGCATTATCCTTATTAATGAAAA
This sequence comes from Psittacus erithacus, assembly GCA_009867235.2. Lineage (NCBI taxonomy): Eukaryota > Metazoa > Chordata > Aves > Psittaciformes > Psittacidae > Psittacus > Psittacus erithacus. The sequence continues at coordinate 21,245 of WYDI02018010.1, read as the reverse complement.
TATTATTTCTTGCTAATTAACTCCAGCCAAATCCTCTTTGCCAGAGCCAACTAGTTATGGATCTATTTTCTCACTCATTCTTGTTTTTTTTAAAAACAAACCCTAAATGCTAGCTCTAACAACTTTGAAGAAAAGGGACCCCAAGTCTGGATCACTGTCTCAGCTCCTACATAATTCTATGAAATAATATGCCAAGTCAAGAGTTTTCACACTCTCCCTTACAAATGGCTGTCACCAAAAACAAAAAAATCTGGGTCTATCTTTTAAAACTGCATTCTTTTCTTCTCTCTTTTGTACTGCAGGCCATGCCTTTAGGCACAGCAGAAGAATCAAAGACGATCCATCAAGAGAGATGATGGCAAGCAAGAGAAATAGCAGAAAGAATGGCAAAAATGTGGGCAGTCTTTATTTCAGATTTTTCAAGAGCCAATGGATTTTCCCTGGAGAAACCTCTCAGTGATGCACAGATGTATTCAAACAACAATTCTGCTTTCAAAACAGCATAATCCCTTCAAAATTTAAACTCATTGGCTATAAGGTGCAAGACTGATTTTGATTTTTGCACACAGTACAGATTACTATGCTATTTAGCTATTTGGTGTTTCATGTAAAGTACTGTTAGCCTCCTTCAGGAGAAGAATACCATGCAGAATGAACCAATGCTTTCTGTTCTGTCACTGTAAATGTGGCATTGTCCAAGTTTTCCTCAGATGAAGCAAAAGAACAGCTGCTAACACTGGGCTACGTCATTTCATTTGGAATTGCACAACTCTGGCTGGATCTGTGGCTGCTTAGAGGTAGGTGTAACTTAGATTACTTGCAAAGGTATCTTTAGTATGTTTGTGAAAGTAGGCAGCTTCAACCTCCACCACCAACTTCCTTCTTTTTTCTGAACTCTTTATCCTCTTATGCAGAGTTTGAAAAATAAGTCAGTACACGCTGCAATAGCATCAGCATCAAACATTTTTGCTCTGCTTAGCCTAAGTGCCTTTAGACATATGGAATATGCCTGCTTTAAAAAGTTACCCAGATTTTCATAAAAACATTGAGTTTGGATAAGGAAATTGTAATATTTACAAGCATCAATAGCAAACAGGAGATTGACACAAACAAGGAATGTTCCCACCCAAATCACATAAGCATGCTGAAATACAATGAAGACTACCACAGGTATCAAATAATATTTACTATTTTATTTCCAAGAAACACATGCCACTGTATTTTTTGCTGAATCAACTATTACCTTTTTCCTCTTCTGAAAGCTCCTCTATGGGCTCCAGCATATGTATCAAGGGTGCCTGCTCTAATAATGAGGAAGCACAGGAACACCAGACAAACAGGACAGAAAAAGGTCAAGGTCCAGAGTGGGAAAGGTGAAAAAAAAAAAGACGCTGACGTCAACTTTCCTGACTGCTGACAACCTGCTGAACAATCACAAACCTCATGCATCATGACTTTTCACTGCCTTGGTGGTATACTTTTGTAGAGAAGACCTTAATATAATGGTCACTTCAGGAGTGATCCAGTTACCCAAGCATGTGTGTCTACTGTCATTAGAGTTTCAAACCATCAGCACAGGGCTGGCACAACACAACGATAGAAAACCCCATGCCCTTCTGGGATGGCACCCAAAGGCCAGGTGGGATGTTTTTAGGCATCTACAATGACAAGACCACCTAGAATTAAGTAAATTAATACCATCATTCATTTCACATAAGAAGAATTTTAATTTTACAATTTATTGTAAAATACTGTTCTGTGCAATTTGATACTGAAAGTTCACAAAGGCAATGAAATGGACAGGCACGGAAAACCTCAAAAATATATGGGAAAAATGTTAACTTATTATTCCATAGAATTATTAAGCACTGAATCCGTACATGCAAAACGTAAGAAAATTTTACATATATATATTTATGATAATTACTAATAAAACCAATCTAAAACATCTTTTTGATCACTACAGTATAGTGACAGTCAGTATTATCATGTGCTTTAAAGAAATCATGAAATGTTCTCTGTTGAAAACATATTCAAATTATCATTCCACAGGCTGTCAGGTACAAAGTACTGCTGTACTTAAGTACACTTCAAAATACACTCTGTAGACTTCAGATATGAGATGCATGAAAATGCTTATGTGTAAATTAATAAAAATCCAGTTTTTAAAAATGTTAATATTCACCTTCCATAAATTAATTTATTTCAATGAAAACTAGAAGTTGAGTTTCTTCTAAGGTTTATGCAAAACCAGAGATGCGCAGACTATACTTAGAGCATTCAGCTAATGGCAGTATAGAAGAATAAAATTTTTCTGGTCAGTATTTTGGCCAGGTGGTGGTTTGGTTTTTTTTTGCCTCAGCCTTCACAAGAAACCTCAGGTACTATAAATGGTTGTTACAGTCCATGGGGAGAAGGGAAGGAAGTGACACTGCAGTAAAGATGGCTGCTTTTCAGTACTTCTTGTATAATGAGGTACAAACATAGATGCACTGTGATGGGTAATCACAGTGAAATGAGCACTTGGAACTAAGTGATGCTTACAGTCACATCTCCAAATTATTCTCCACCAAAAGAGGACTAAAACTGGTGTTTAGGTATGGTAGTTACTCTCTCCATGCTTTCCATACTTGCAGCTATATTCAGCATCTCACCTGCTCTTCCAAGCAGGTAACCAGACTTAAGATTTGCTCCCACATAACTTGTAGTAAATAAAAAGTTCTAAAAAAAAATCCTTCTTACACCACCACAAGATGATAGCAAGATGAAAATGTCAATATATTTTACAAAAAAAACCAGCAAAACTGAGAGACAAATAGGCTTCTGGTCTTTCAGACTCTAAGACTGTCAAATTTAACAGTGGTCAAAGCGTTTCTGGGCGCTTAAACATGATCCTCCACACTGTTGCTACTGGCACACTGTTGCCCTGCACCAACTAACATTCTTCAAAACAGTGTTTGTGCACAGTTTGGGATCGTTCCCAAAAGCCTACAGTGAGCGTGTTTTGGAGGACAGAGCCTGAAGTACAGATGAGATTTGGCAAGATTTAATTTAGCCGCATGGGCATTGAGGCCTCTTGAGTTTCTTGGCTGGACATACCAGATAGTAAGCCAGTTGCTGTATAATTGGATTCAATCTATACTTGCTTTACCTGTACTTCACTCAAATGCAATCTGCTTAAAGGTGCTGACTCATCTCTGCACAAGCCCTTTTCTGGTAACTTGACAAGAAAATCTCAGTCCTCAGAACTCAGACCTGAAAAGAATCTGCTGATCTGGCAAAAAAGGCACATGCTTCTTTTCTTCAGTATACTAGAAACAGAGGAAGTTAAAGATCAGTAAAAGAATAGTTGCAAGAGCAAACCCAAAATGTATTACTGTTATGTGTAACACTGTTGTTCACTGCATAATGACAGAGGAGGTTGAATGTTAAGACATTGCAGAGTGCAGTATCTGAAAACATCAACTCCTCCAACATAAGCAGGCTTTTTCTTTCTCTTTACCATACACATATTCTAAGAGATATTTATTAAACCATCACATTGGAATAAAATCTAAAACAATGCTGCCGATACAGACTGAAATCCTAACTACTTTTAATTAGTGTGAGCTCTAGTTCATCCAACCTTTTTTGCCCAAAATCTCTCCAAGCCACAATCCAATGCTAGCCTTAAACAAGTAATCACTACAACTTCTGATTTAAGTAAAGCCAGTTACCATCCTGCCAATTATCAGCCCTAAACCTTGTTCAGCTGACCCTAGCAGATGCTGCTCTACATCAGCATCTTCAACATCAGATCTTGCTGGTCAGGATCTTACTCCTACCTTTCATCACAGCCTGAGTGTTGAACCCAGACAGACTGCTTACCTTCTTTTTTGGACTCACACCTAGAAATAAATTACTTGTTCCTAGTCACCTCCTAGTTCCCCACTCCAGCTGAACAGCCATACTGTGTCCTTGCCTTACTGTAAGGCTAAAGCAAGGCAGAAGGCATGTTGTCCAATGCAGGTCACCTGCTTTGGACTACCAGGGTACTGGCAGAATTGGAGACTACATCAGTCTTGCAGCTCAGATCCAGCCTCAGTTATACTTTGTTCATTGACACAATGCGATTCTTGGCTCTTATCTCCACCCCTTTCTTGGCTATAAAGTAGAGATAAATTTCAACTTCATAATTAAACCAGTCAAGTTCTGCTGCTACTTTGCTTAACTGATCCTTCTTAACTGAACCAGAACTCTCTTTTCCAATCAATGCCTATTTAAGCCTATTCCTAACCCTAATACAAGCTCAGTGATCCCTGTAAAACCCTGGCTCAGCAGTAACAAGATGTCTCTGGCTGATACTAGCCCTTTGCAGATCCTACCATAAACAAACAACTTCTGTTGGCATGGATGACCTTAACTCCAAAGCTAATTCAGTACATCTTCCTCAGTAGTTCCACACCTGACTCTAACCAAACAACATTATTACCAAATTCTCTACCTAGCCCAGTAACAAATTCTAGACACATCCTTCATGTATATCATCAGCCAGCCTCAGTCCCAAACCTACCCCTACCTTTACACTCAGAAGAATAGTTCCTGTCAGCCTCAGGCCTGAATCTAACTAAATGGCAGCTTCCAACACCAGCCTTTATGCAGGCTGGTTGTATTCTTATCTCACTGGCATGAATCAAGATTTATTAATACTAGCCATAATTAAGGCCAGCAACCTTAAAATGACCTCCACAATGATGTCTGTCATCCCACATCTTCCAAAATATCTCTTCTGCCAGCTAATATACATGGAGAAATAGAAGAGATGTATCAAAAGTCTTTATTTCTTCCGTGGATAATTAATTATACTACTGAAAAAATTACATACCTGGCATACTTTGACAAATCATTAAGTATCTGTTTTAAAAAATATTTGAAGACAATTTCCATGCAGGTGGAGTAGGGAAATATATTTATCAATAATGAGGAATTCAGGCTGTGTATATTTCAATCATATCACACATTAATTGTCTGTTCTTATCTACTCGTTTAATTAAAAAAAACACCAATATTCTGACCATACTACTGGAAAAGCAGTCTTTTGGCCAGCATTTAAAGGAGAAATGCTGTTTACTTCCTCTAAAATATTAAATGAACTTAAATTAAATAAATTAAATTTATTTATTTAGTTAGTTATTAAATTAAATTAAATAATATTAAATAAAGAACTTCTACCCTGAACAAAAGTGTAACAATTTTCTATAGTGGAGTATCACATACAGTAAGTACTTTGCATTTGCAATACGAAAACCCAGGATAAAATGTAGAACTTCTCTGCTGTAAATTGCTGCACTTCTTAAAAGATATGAGGAATGTAAGCCATGGTTATAGTAATGATACATTCCTTTAATTTATACTCAAATTTCACATCCAAAGAGCTGCCAGAGTTCATTTGTGATGCCTGTAATTTTGACCATCGTATTTGTATCAATGCACTTCATATATTTTTCTCCTAACTAGTGAATGGGAAGCCATATACTGCACACAGGCAGCATAAATATTATTTTAAACCAATATTCTTAAATATTATAATTTTTGACACTTACCTGAGGCCTCTAAGTTAGGAGCCTAGTCATCTCAGACTCCTACAGTCAGCGAAGAGATACAGGCAAAGAGCAATTCAGATCTTAGTTCAGATGAACCAAACTCTGAAGGTGCCCCTTTTCTCTGTTAACTGTCTAGCAAAGCTACTTTGACTAAATTTTCCTCAGATGCTTCAGGTATGTCCCTAATGATAGCTGAGCCTTAGTTCATACTATGTTTAAAGACTGAGAGATAGGTTTTAATCAACAATCTAATTAATGTATTTGTTTTTTAACTACTGTCTTCAACAGTCTACCTGATATTATTGACCTAACAAAGATTAAATATTGAACAAGTATCAGCATTTCAATGTAGGAGACAAAGCCTGATTTTAAAATATGACTTTTTAAAATAAAAAATCGTAATTAATCTGTTGCCTTTTTGTGAGTTTGAAGTAATCTTTAAAGGTAAGACTTCAGTTGTATCTGCACAAAACTCTACAGCTAGCTCAGAAATAGAAGAATGGTCATCCAGGATGGCATTCAGGGCACACTATTAGGCCTGCAAGAAATCATGAATGTTAATACAAAAGCACCAGGCTAACACAGTTATTGCACTACTTTACACCTAGGATACCTCATTTGTAACTTACGTATCTTTTCATTACACAGATTTAAGATGTGCAGAGTGAATATGAGGATACAAAAGCTTCCAAGCAACTTTAAAAAGTGTACTGAAGTTTACATTGGAGAGCCTTTTTCCAGAATTAATTTTCTTTCAAGAAGAAAAAGAAAAGGAAGATATTCCATATGCAGGCAATTGCTTTGTAGGAAAACTACAGCTCTAGTGATTCCATAGATGCTCCGTGCTAAATAAATTAGTGAACAGAAGTTATGAGTGAGTGCTTTTATTTTGATAATGGCACAAGATGCAGCCATGAGTCATAATTCAGTATGTAATTCTATCCCTTGAGGAGCTCTGAAAATTTTGTGAGATACTATAGCCTCCGCTAACCTCTATATCCAGAAATTAGGTAGGGTAAGTTTAAAAAACTCCAGAAGGGAAGAAAGAGGACAGACAGAGAGACCTGCAGAGATAAACAAAATAATAATCAGCAAAGGAATCTGAAGGGAACACCTTTGTTAAGGTTTCATAATAAACTGATAGTGAATCTTTTGTATATCAATGGCAGGAACAGCCTTCTCTATCTTAGTAAGTTTCAGAAGGTGCCACAAACTTTCTGTTTGGAACAGCAAGAAACCAGGAAAGATCTGATGAGCTGATTTAAGTAGTCACAGTACAGAAAATACTAATGTTCAGAGAACTGTTTTCCTCCTCAGTACAAACGAAAGTAAACGCACTAAGAAAGCAGTGCTTTACAAGTTTGCTGTGTAAGGCCTTAGCAGCAATACTCCACATAAAACTTTTTTCTCAAATTCAGGGCAATAGCTAAGCTACCTGCCCTGAGATCTCTTCGCAAGAGCCAGCACTACTGTGTTGGTGCAATGAAGCTGGTTTGAATGAAAAAGAATGAGATTATTTAAAATATTTTTCCTAATAATCTATTCTTAAATATATTATTTCTTTTCTCCACAAAACATTTCATCTCTATATTTTCACATAAAAAGCTTCAAGCACTGAACTGCTAACCTTGTATATGTTAGAAAGAAATCTCTGTATTATTCAAATGTTACCATATAACAATCTATTTTCCTTCATTTAATAATTCTTGTCATTACAAATATTTTTAAATCAACACTTCATAATTTTTCATTCCTTAATGAAGTTATATTGAAAGCTTCTGTTGTATACTGCCTTTCTCCCCATATGCCTTTTCAGAACTTTTTGCATTTGTTGTACAAGATAAATTCTGTACATTTTTCTTACACAAATTCCATTTTGTCTCCTATGACAGGTTTTAAAACTAAGAGATGCAATGATTAAAAAAATATTTAATTGTAATTCAGTGATTCAAATTATAAAACTGGTTTTTAACATTTACTTGCTCAAAGTTCTTTTTTCATTACTTTTCTACTTAAAATGCAAATAAAGAATTAACTGATTGCAGAATATTGATATAGTAACAATATTCTCCATTAATTTGCATACTGAGAAAGAAAGAAAACTATTTTCACAAGGTACAAAACAATGTAAATGGAAGTTCATCCCTTCCCCCCAATTCTAAACAATATCACAATGCCCCAAGTTAAAATAAATAAATAATGATCTATATTTAACTACAGATATACTCTGGAAGAACTGCCTACACAGGATGGCTATTTTGACTGTTCTGCTTCTGTATTTTTTCTCCTTGCCATTAGACCTCACAAGAAAAATACACTATTTCAGGACATAAAACTAAACATCTCCACGTTTCCCTACACAAATCCCAAGTACATGTATATACCTATCCAGTATATGCATACACCAGATAAGCACATTTTCTGTAAGAAAATGACATTTCATTTCCTCAGTTTCATTTACCTTAAAGTGCTTCAACACTATACACGCTAGGAAATGTACTCAAATTATTTTCTTTTGGTTTTCATTTACTCTTTCGAATAGTACATCTTTACAATTACTTGATAGGAATTCTCAATGCTGACACAGAGATACAGCAAAGCAATTACAAATATGTTCTTTCAATGTAACTACTCTTACAGGTATGATTCAACAAGCAACACATTTAAGAAGATAGAGGGTTAGATTTGAAAGTACTGGATCTGGAACTATCAAAAAGCCTTACCATGCATCACTTGTAGACTTGGTTTAGATTCTTGAAGATGCCCTACAGTAGTGTTCACTAAAATTGCATAACAGTAAAAAAAAAAAAAAAGGTATTATAGTAAGCAGTAATACACATACACAGATTCTAAAACGTAGCAATATTTAACCACATTTATAAATCATTTAAATTTTTGCTTTAATGGAGAAAAATTAAACAAATCATTCAGAAAGTAAAAAATGGTCCTTCACAACATAAAAGTATGTCTTTATATATGCTTAATGTTTTTAATACTTCTAGAATCAGGAAAAGAAACTAGTAATTAAATCATCAGCGAACTGGAATGTGATTTTCTCTTTGGTCATGTCTGTATGCTGTCTTTGTGTCTCAGGGAAGAAGTCTTGGCCCAAAGCTACTTAGTTAAGCCTAGCTTGATCAAGGCTTATATTCCCCAAAGAGGATCTACTGCACAAAGCCTATATATATATATCATGTATACAGTGTAGCTTTGGAGTGAATCACCATTTCAATTCTACACTCCTCAGATAAGCTTGGGGCCTACGAGCAAAGTCACCTGTGTCTTATACATGTCTGTTCTTTAGTGTGGCTGGATACCACAAGCTCTAGATGAAAACGCATACAGCCTGTTATTACATTCTCCTCAAACCAACCTACTCCCTGCTGCTAGATTCAGTTCAAACCAATGCCTTGCCAGTAAAGCAAGGTGGTTTCCAAACTGGGATCAGAATTAATTCAGATGTCATCATCTATTGCAATAAACTTGTTTCAAGTGACTGCAACTGCAGCATCACCTATATGGACGTTTGTGGTGCAGGACTACATCCTAAACCACTATTACAAGGTTTAGTTACTTGTAAGACTTCAGATGTTAAAGCACCACACAGACAAAAATGACAGAGTTCTTAAAATCCTTTGAACATCTGTCTCCTAAATGAGAAACTTAATAATTTTTTCTTCTCTTCCAGTATTTTGGCTTTTGTGAGTTCTGCAGCCTAAGGATAGTCAAGCATGACAAAACAATTAAAATTACACTTCATAAAGCAAAGCCTAAAAAGTTGCTTACATAATACAAAATACAGTTGCTGCATTTCACATCTCTTCACTTTTCAAGCAATCATCTTGCTATACATTATGATTCCTTACAGATGCAAAACATGAACTTTGCAAATCATGACATGAAAAGGGGTAGGTACCCTGTGAAACACAAATTGCCAGTACTGATTTGATTTTAATATTTAGTTAGTAAAGTTGATGTCTCTATGTTTTAATGAATCATAACATTTGTTTCAGCCAAGCTGCTGAAATCAGAAATAAAATCTGATTTTTCTTACAGTTTGTACTTACCTTCATACGGTTTAATGTTTGCAACTGATCTTGTGGACAATTCTTTAATCTAGAATACGAAAGACAGATAAATTGTTACAAATGGAAATGATCAATATCTAAAAATGAACATTTAGTACAAACTGTCTAGTTTCAGTACTATTCCATAACAGAAATTATTGTTTATTATTTGGGGAGAAAAATACTACTTTTGTGGAACTCTGTTCTACTGCTTAATGTGTATTTCATTCATGCTTAAAATGACTGCGGAAGACTTATTTCTGTTTGTTGTCTTATGTGGACTTACGCTTTGTATACCCTATTTTTTACAAACTATAAAGTGAAATGAGAGCAGGCTTATAGACCACTTCAGCACTTACAGCTTCAATACTTTCTGCTTCAGCAATTCATGTTCAATTTTGCAAGCCCAGCTCTACTCCAGGGAAACACTTAATTACACATTTATTTTAAATGTATGAACAGTTCTTCAGCCTGCTCTAGAGTTCTGTCTACTTGACACCCAAGACAGGCACTGAATGAAACTGAGAGTGTAGAGGAAACTATCTGACTGTAATTCAGTCTAAAGAAAACAGTAAACTTGTGAATTCACTACTGAGGCGCTGGAGCATGTCCAAAGACCAAGGCAGTTGATGAAGGGTCTAGAGAACAAGTTTTATGAGAAGCAGCTGAGGGAACTGGGGCTGTTTAGTTCAAGGGAGACCTTACTGCTCTCTACAACTATCTGAAAGGAGGCTGCAGTAAGGTGAGTGTTGGCCTCTTCTCATAAGTAACAAGCCGCAGGACAAGAAGAAATGACCTCAAGTTGAGCCAGGGGAGCTTTAGGTTGAATCAGGAAAAATTTCTTCATTGAAAGTGCTGTCAAGCATTGGAACAGGCTGCCAGGGAAAGTGGTGGAGTCCCCATCCCTGGAGGTATTTAAAAAACATTTAGATGTAGTGCTTTGGGACATAGTTGAGTGGTGGACTTGGTACTGCAAGGTTTATGATTGGACTCCATGATCTTAAGGGTCTTTACCAACCTAAGCAGTTCTATGATTAAAACAATGTTCTGCACTCCAATTCCCCAAACAGAAGTCCAAGCCATACAGACACACAGTCAATATGCAATCAGAGATATATCAAAGACCAAATGCTAGTAAAATGTTTCTCTGCGTTCTATGCTCTCTGAAACATTGAATGCTTCACAAAACAGACCTGCTTCTTCTGAGTAATAATCAGATCATTCTGCTCCTGAAGCCTCTGCCCCAACTCTTCTATCCTCCTTTTGTAAAAGGCATTATTTTTATTCAGGTCTTCTCTCACTGATAATTTAAGTTTCTCAATCTGTGACAGCAGCTAGAAAGCAATCAAAAGAAAAGTAACTTCATATTATTATAGAAAATAATACTGAACAGTTTAAACAAGCAAATGTCATGCTTAGATATTTTTAACTTTTTTTTTTTCTTTTAATTTTTTTTTTTTCCCCAGAAAAACCTTAATGTCTCCTGTGGTTTCATTGGCGTATTTTACAGCTGTCAGGATCACTTTTTATTTACACAAGGAAGACTACCTAAATCTCAAAACAAAGAAAGGGACATGCATACACATTGCTGAGATTGACTAAAAATAAGACTGCAGGAAAAAGCATACAACTCTATAAAAATATTCAGTTATAAATAGTATCAAATAATGTAATCAAATAAGACGACGATATGTGAATTTGCATGAAAAACCCATTAGCTCTGAATGTAGAAGAAAGGGAACAATATGTTTTAAGTGCACCATCCCAAAAGTATACTTACATTACTCCTCCCTTATTCTATTCTTGCATTGTATGTGGGTGTATCATTAACTATATCCTTTTGGGAGAATGTTCCAGGGTTCCTCCCCACTGCTTTCTTGTCACAGGAGGAGAAGCATTGGTCAGACCACTATGATCTGCTCAGTTCTTACATGCTCACGCAGATGAAAGGAAAATGAAAGGAAAAGAAGCAAGAGAAACAAAGCTGGAAAGAGATTAAAAAGAAATGCAGACATAAAAAAAAAATCTGAGGAATAAAGCTCTGTATAGTAAAATACATAAACTGATGCAAAATAAAATGCCATGGTGTTTTTTCCTGGAAAAGCTGAACAGATTCTGCATTAGAAAACTGCAACTAAAAAAGCAGCAGAGAAGTGAGAGAAAAGAAGAAAAAAAAGACTGAGACATACGGCATAGGTACATGGCAGCAGAAGGTAAAGGGCAGATGAAAACTACATGTTGGCAAGTTATATCTCAACTTTCCAGCATACCCATGTAACACAGAAAACACTGTATAATGACAGAGTCCTTGAAGAACAAATTAAAAGCTCTTCAGAAGAGAGATACAGTTTCAAGTGTCTGTCAGATTCTTAGGTGACAAATTCTGTTTCAACCTTAGCCTTGACTGAAACATCAAGCTCCTAGCACAACAGAAAGAAAAAAGTAATAAATAGGTCTAAGAGGACACTCATACAACTCCTGATATCTAGGCTTTCTAATGCAACAGATGTATTACAGCATATCAAGAACTACTGAAAGGGCAATAAAGTAAGAAAAAAAATCTCCTGTTAGTTGGTTTGCTGCGTCACTTACCAGGGACTTTTCTGTCTCATGGTCATGATTGAGGGCTTGTATTCTAGATGTCCACCTATTTTCCTGCATAGATGAAATTAATATTTACTCCTGTTAACAACACATTACCATTTAGTTTGATATATGTAGCTTTTCAGAATAAAGCCTAAATACTGAAAAGATTATTGATGATATGAAGCTTGAGTAACCCCATATTTAAGACCTAGAACAGTCATCAGCGCATCAGCGTGTTTTATACATCTGAGTATGGTTTTCTTACCAATCACTCTAGAAACTATGTATTTGCTCCTTATTTGTATCTATAGTAATTGTAAGAAATACACTAGTATTTTCATGCATCTCTGTGTATTAACAATTAGAGTAATAAGAGCAGGGCTTTATTTTCCTCAAAATAATGTAATTTCAAATACTCATTAGCAATGTATTTTGTGTAATGATGATTAAAAAAGATATTAATATATGAATTTCAGAGTGAAGTGAATCTTCCTTGATGAAATAAAAAAAAAAAACATAAAGTAAAACAAACTGAAGTGTCTAAACTTCTGGATGATACCAGCAATACACAAAGACCTTCACATCCCAAGAACCATGAAATATATAATGCATGTCTCAAAGCGTCAAAAAAAGGAGTAAAAAGGTTTGTGGGTATTTCCAAAGGCCTCACAACTCGTTGTTTGTTTGTTTTTTTTTTTTAAACAGGAACAACCTGAACATGGAGGTGAGTCTTAGAGCAATGCAACAACCTTGGCCCTTGTGGCCCTTTCTAGCTCAACCCTTCCTACAAGAGGGACTTTGGATTGTCCAATTGATTTGCACCAGCATCCATGCTGGTCAGATGATATAGTCCTGGTACAGAAGTTTAACCAGACAAGCTGAAGTGCTTCATATGGCCCAAAAGCCTTGTGTTGACAGATCCCATCAGAAAGCTTCTCAATCTTTTTTTTTTCATCTTGGATAATGGACAGTTCCAATTTTTCTTAAGTGGCATCACAGATGAGCAGACATAAATGCTTTATTCGAGCACTCTGGAACTGAACTGCAACCATACTGGATAATACTAGTTATAGTTAATCACAAAGAATAAGAGAATATAAATAAATAAATAACAATTAGTTTATTTACAAAGGATAAGCGAAATAATGCATTGACCTCCATCATAAAGATTGTACTAAATAATAGTAAATCTTCAAAAAGAAGCTACCGTGGGCCTTGAAAGAGATGAGAATTTTACTTACATATTTAAAATCCTATTCAGAGATGTACAAAAATGAAAAGAACACAAGTAGTCTGTCAAAAGCAATACATTAAGTTACAGTGTTACCTGTTTTTCAAGAAGCTTAACCACACTGCCATAATCCTGAGGACTCTGAGGTTCCTCTTCTGTAAAGTCCTGGCTGTCTTTCAGTGTCCCTAAATTGGATTTTTGCGGCATACTGGACTTTTGTAATTCTACCAGTTGCTAGAAGTAGGCGGGGGAGGGAGGAGGAGGAGAGAAATTAAGAACATGTATACACATTTTGTTATTTAATACACAATTTACTTTAAACATAACTGTACAGAGACTGCATCAGATACTTTTCACATTTATAATGAGTTCAGCATTTACTGAGTTTCACATAATTACTAATATATACATCTAACATAAATATGCCTTGCAAGTGCACACGGGACACAGCAGCTACAAAATACAAGCTACTCTGATAATACTGTATATGTCTGTTTTCTGAGCCACCTATACTTCTACAGCTTTCTTTCTGGTGACAACTCTGGAAAGCATTTCTAGAGCATGCATTGAAAACACATGCAGTTATATGGTCAGGACTATAACTGAGGCTAGTCGCCTCCATGCCAGTTACGAGAACATCAGTGTAAGCACACCTAACAGACATCAATCATATCTACCCATTTGTAAACCAGCATTCAAAGGTTGAAGAGTAAGAAAAAACTGACATAGTTGCTGAAGGCATAATTCATTAATCTCAAACAGTGCTATTTAAAAAAGAACTGAAATTATGTTCCTAAAGCACCAGTATACAAAGACAGAATTATGGCTATCATCAAACCATTATTTTTAGAATTTTGTAAGAAGGCCTCTAAGATGACTACATCACATTTCAAATATGTGAAGTTCACTGCCATCTATTATAAGGGACTCATGCCTTGAAATGCTGGAAAATGTAAATCACTTACATTTTCTAATGTTGAATTTCTTGAAGACAACTCTTTCAGCTCTTTCATAAACATCTCTTTCACTTTTTCTATTTCATCAGCCAATTTCTCTTTTTCCTCCTCTTTCCATTTATGAAATGACTGCAGAATTTCTTCTTCTTTTGATTTTTGCTGTTCACATTCCTGAAATTTTATGGAAAAACATTATTTGTTATTTTTCCCCACATGCAATACCAATTCAAGCACCCAAACGATGCGTGGGAAGCAGACACTTTCAATGGGCAATACTGTCACATCAAAAACCATAAAATCCACCAGTTTTGGAAGAATTCTGGGGTAGCAAACTATACATTTTGCTATATTTTTCTAAGACATTTAGGTAGTTTATTATTTTTCATTGAATAACACACGAACAACCTTACTTGGTCATATCAAATATTTGCTTAATTCAGCATCCTGTTTCTCACAGAGGCCATAAGCATTTAGGTGGGAAAAGATAGTATCAGGGCTAACACGCACACACATTCTCCTTAATAATCTCCGAGCTGCCAACTGTTCCCAGCTCAGAGGACTTCCTCAGCCAGAGTTTTGTAAACTCAGTAACCTTCAATACATTTCTCTTCATACACTTTTGCAGTCATCCCTTGCAGCTGTGTTAGCTTTTAGCAACTGCAACATCTTTTGCCAATGAGCTCCACAAGTTGAATGAAGAGGCAAGTTTTGGGTTTGTTTTTTTTTTGTCTGAATCTGGCTCCTGCTAGGTTCATTTGATGGATGCCAAGTCCTGAACTGGAAAAGGAAGTGAATGATGAATACCTATTCACTCTATGTAACTCATCATTTTGCAGTCATCGGTATCTCGCCCTCCATCTCCACCGAGCTGCTGTCTCTTTTTCAGACTGACAACTCTTAGCATGCTCGGTCACTCTAAATACAGATTAATCAACTCTGTAGTCCATCTCCATAACTTTTTTTATTATATCATATCATATCTGAGATGAAGGGAGTAGACCCACACACAGAATTTAGGCCATGGCTTGCACAGCCATTTTTCAGACTGATTTGTAGTATTTGATTTTCTTTGCTCACTGCTATAAAACCCTGAGCTGACACTTCCATGGAACTATGTATCTATGACAACCTTAAGACCTTCTCCTTCAGCAATAAAACTCAGCTCAGAGCCCATCATTTTGCAGACAAAGTTAGAACTATTTTTTTCCCATATACAGTTAACCCACTCTATCTGTTAAATTATTTTATCATTCCATTACCTAGTCATTCACTTTTCTATAGTCCTCAACTTGTTCGAAGTCCTGCATTTCACTGCCCAGAATATACACACTTTGTAGGCAACCCCTACATCTTTCCATCACAGATTCACTCTGCATTTGTTCTCTGGCTAACTAACAAGCAATCATTGTATAGTCATGAAGAATGGGGTCTTCTGCATCCTTTCACCTCAAAGGAGTAGAAGGGACCAAGAATTGAAAGCATGACAGTTTTTATCCGAATTCCCTCCAGTAGTGGATATCCTAAAAAAAAGAAAATCAAAGGGAAAGATCTTCTGCTCTTTCAGTCAAAAGACAACAACATAATGATACCTGAATTGACACTGGGTGTCAGCCATGGCAGACAAACTGCAACCAGCCACACTCCACATTCCTGTCTTCCCTGAAATCCCAGAAAAACACAGAAGCTTTGAAAGCTCCTTGTTGTGTAACACTGCAGGCTGCAGCTTCAGGACATTTCAGGTAGTCCACTTGTAGTTAGGAGTCTCAGCTAAAACAAGCGACTTCAAAATAGACTCCATAGGCACTAAAAAGTGTACACTGCCCTGTTATGCACACTCCAAGTTCCATTTCATAAGAAAAACAATCCGTTAAGGGCAGGAGAAATATGTAACTGCTGTACCTCTCAAAAGTGATGTACAGAATGAATGAGTAGCATGCCTAGCATGTGTCCACACAGGGCTTACATTCCTAAGTAAAACTCTAGCCATGCTCTTCATCTGGTAATTCAGTACTTTTGAAAATGAAAAAAAAAAAAAAATCCAAAACAAAACAGGAAGCTGAATGGCCCTGAGAAAAGGGAAACAAGGAGACTGAAGAAAGAAAAGTCTGAAGCAGTGTTCAGGGAAAGAAACACTACATGTTTTACAGAAGACCAGATTTTCCTCTGAAAATAAGGAAGAAAATAATTAATGATATCTGTGTTTTCTTTATTTCCTTTAAATTCAAAATGCAAGGTTTCTTTCAAAATATAATGGTTGGCTTTACGTTTAAAGGTCCTCACACTCCGCCTAGGAAAGCCATTTAGAAGTTCTAAATATTGAGAGAAGGTTCTCACAAGTTAAGTTAACAACCACAAAACACTGCTCTTGAATGTGATATAGGGCAAACTGCAACACAAATATCAGCATTTAACTCAATCATGGGACATATTTGTTTCTCATGCCAAGAATTTGCTCCTCAAACTGAAGCACAAAGCCTCTCCTCTGCTAAAAAAAAAAAAAATCCACCCCTACTTCTATAGCAAATTATCTGATTGTACTTACTTAAACAGAAATGCAAACTGTGAGATGACCTGAAATTATCAACGTTAAAAAAAAAAAAAGTAATTTTACAGGTAACTTAGAGATTCTATTTTCTCTTTCTGAGCCAGTAAGTATACTTAGAAGATTCGTAGAATACTAAACAAAGCCTTGCATGTGATTACAAATAGATAATTACTGCTTTTAAATCATTCTGGTTTAAGGTCTCTTCATTCACACGGCAGTAGCTAACACTACTTTCTGCTTTCGCTCTCTGGTCAGCCAAATCCTAAGGGTTTACAGACCAACATGCAAACTCTAGACTGCTTTGGTTTTTCTCAGTCTCTCTTCCTTGAACTGCTTTACATCTCTGTTAAACAGTAAAGCTCTCCACAGCAAAGAATAAATCCTACTCAGTTCATAATGTCACATGTAAAATCACAGTTAGATCTAAGAAAGATTTAAACACTACAAAATATCATAATGTCAAAGATGGCTTTTATTTCCCCACAGCAAGGCAATTTTATTTGCTTCAGTAACAGCCTGTACAGCTTATGAGCAGGCAAGTGCTCACAGAAGTGCTGCCTCAAGTGTTCATTTAAAATATGTCTAAAATGAAAGTAAGGAGAAAGTGGATGTAAGAATTATATAGCATTATATTATTAGATATTATAATATTAGATAGAGCCTTGGGCAACATGGTCTAGGGTGAGGCGCTTCTGCCCATGGCAGGGGGGTTGGAACTAGAGGATCTTAAGGTCCTTTCCAACCCCAACCACTCTATGATTCTATGAATTACCGGCGCAAGGGAGGGCTATGTTGTAATGTCCAAGCACATCCCTGCCAGACAGGAAAGTTGTAGATACATTTTATTCTGTTCCAGTTACAAAATGAATGAACACAGTCCAAAGTACTAATGCTTTTGAGAGGTTCACATTACTTAGCACGTTACCTTAGAAAACCTGACCATGTTAGCCTGTTGTTCAGCCTCTAACTGGGATTTGGTGAGCTGCAGCTGCTCCTTCAGTTTATCAATCTCATCCTGCAATTTGTCTGTCTTTGCTTTCCTCTTCTGCTCTGCTTAAAGGAAACACAGAGTTTTAAAATGTTTGTTGTAATTTCTGGAGATGTAATACTGCAAATGCATTTCTATAGTGTTGCAGTAGCATCTTCATGAAGTGTGGCTCCCTTAGACCACTTCCCTCCCACTACTATGATTCACCAAAGATATTCTTAAAGATGTATGTGTTTAATTGCTAACTTATCCTCAAAGATTGAAAATACATGTATCAATGACATGTGAAATAGTTTATATAATATTTACAAGAAAAAGTATTCTATAATCTAATTTCAAAGTAATCTAAGCAACACAGGCTCAAAAAATGACACATGAAGGACAAAGTGAACCTCAGTAATTCAATTCTATTAAGTTTAATTTATTATTCTAAATAACTTTTGCAAGGAATCCATTTGGAATACAACTCATTATTTATCTGGAATGAGTCAGGAAGAATGTCACTGTAAAAAAAACATGTTAAATATGCAAAAAATGTAGCAACCTTTAATCTTGAAACACTTTACCAATTTACTAAGGATTTACAAGCCCATCATCTGGGAATCTGAGCACAATGCAGAATATTATTTCAGAAATAACTGTATGGAGTATTTCCCTCACATTTCAGCCATTTCAGGCTATTCTTTGTACAATAATTAATTCTACTGTTTCTGCAGCATCTTCCACTACCATTTTTATCAAGCGTAAAGCACACAAGTTTTCTTCTTCCAATATATTAATGCTTACTCAGACGCTTACTCAGACCCTCTCACTCTTCCTGCTGTTTTACTTGCCTGACAAGCTACAGTTCAGATCCCGCTAGGTTCTTCCCTCTTTCTCCTCCCAAATGTTCTTTTTTCCTAACTCATTTCTAATCGCTGCCATTTGTCAATATCTATTAGTCCTTAGCAATAAATCATGAGCATGCAGCCTAACGGGAAGGAAAGAATTTAGAGATGAATGAAACAAATTTTGAGAGCATTGCTTTTCAAAGTAAGTATTTTTCAATTCAGAGAGGCAAAAGTATGTAAGTTAGTGGTATAGCAACAGATTATCATAAATACCTGAAGTTAGATTATTCTTGATAGTTTCTCTTTCTCACTATACTTTAGTTGGTTTAGTTCACGAGAGTCTGATCCTACTCAAACTGATTTCAGGTGAGCTGGATTATTATATGACTGATAATTCATATACATACGTATATTCACCAAATGTATTGTCCTTAGTGCAATTTATTCATTTTAGACACACCTTCATAATACACACGTCTACACACAAAAAGTGTGCCCTGAAGTCTGCTACTGACTAAAGTATTCAGTGGGAATATTAGTTTGTAAACGTACTGTAAATATGGTGTACAATTTTTTGTTAATTATTTTCTATAGACTGAAACATGTCACCCACTACACTTTGTCAGTGTTGCTTGCATTCACACAAATTGGTATCTGCCACCTAAAAATGGAACCAAAAATCATTCTTCCCAGTTACACAAAATCATGAACTGCACATCCTCACTATACCACATACACCATTTATCTTAATTTTTTTGATAATATTAAAGTACATACCAATCTGAGACTCTTCTGGATGACGTCTTTGCATGTGACTTTGCAAAAAGGAATAGTTCATAAAAGCCTTTTCACAAAGCTGACACTACAAAAAGTAAAAAAAAAAAAAAAAAGATGAAACCATGTTAGTTATTGTTAGTAACATCTGTTTGGCAAACCAAGCTCAAATTCAAATATACACCACAGATAAGACGTATGTAAGGAAAAAGTAAAACAGCACTATTTAGCAAAATAAACATTGACTCCAGCCAACTAACAGCTCAGGTATTCTTAAGATTCTTGTATCACAGTAAAGAAGAGGACCACACAAATGGAAAGAAACCAAGAAAGATGAGTTTGACCATATGTGAGTTTTCAGAAGTTCAGACACTTCAAGATAAGGTAATAGTACAACAGTTTGCAAGAAAAGGTACACATATTAGTATGCTAACTAGCACCCTTCTGAAGCATAAAGCTGTTTTCAATTACTGTTCCTAAAATTTACTTCCTATTTTTTAATTTTAAGTCAGATTTTAAGTCAAATTTGGATCCTACTAATTTTAAATTTTAATTCCTTTCTTTTTTTTTTTTTTTGTTCACCTTCGAAGTCCGTCTCAGTAATGTTCAGAATATTAAAAAAAGATGGTTAGTACAAGGACAGAAGCTACACCTACAGATTTTGCATTACAACATACTGGTAAGACTGACTCAGAGCCCTGAATAGCTATAGGCAGGGTTGCTCCTTACTTCTTTCTCATACTCTTTCCTTTCAAATAAATACATTTTAATAAACCACAAATGCTCAGCTGAGGCCTTTTTCCTTATCAGTGTGGTATGACTGTAAGCGACTGACTTAACAGATTCAAGATCTTGTCACCATATTCAAATTCCCAGATTTCATCTAATATTTACACTACTTCAACTGATAGTCAGGTATCCTATTAAATACCTCTCTCAGCAAACTCTAAAGACATTAATTATTAAGACAAATTTTGTTGAACAAATGCAAAAAAAAGGGCTAACATAAAATCATAGTAAAGAGGGAGAGTATGGCAGCAAAGCATTACTGTCAACCAAGAGGGATCTTACAGTGGAACAGATTGTACATGATTTATGGAATGAAATTGGCTGTGAAATAATGTTATCCATTCAAGCACAAACTTCATGTCAGTTTGACTTGCTGGCAGTGAAAGCAAGCTCTTACTTCAGGAGACAGGTTTAACACAGGGAATATTCAGGTTTTGAATTATGTGACATTATTCTTGCAACTGCTTTTCACAGAGTTAGACACAATGTGCACTTTATGCCTACACTGTGCATGAGAATGTAAGATTTCTGAACAAAGTATCAAAAAAGTGAAAAGCTTATTTAAAATTAAATGTGTACTACTCAGATGAAGGTATGGCCAATGAGTCTTAAATTTAGGACTTACAGGTACCAAGTACCATTTTACAGTAGTATATCGATTGCGTGGAAGACAACTTCCTTCTGCAAATAATAGAGGAGCCAACAAGGAGAGGTGCCATGCTTGACCTCATGCTTACCAACAGGGAAGGGCTGGTTGGAAATGTGATGCTCCAGGGCAGCCTTGGTTGTAGTGATCATGAGATGGTTGAGTTCCAGATAGTCAGGACAATGAGAAGAGCGTGCAGCAAGCTCACTGCCCTGGACTTCAAGAGAGCAGACTTTGGCCTCTTCAGGAAC
>WYDI02018007.1:28373-42153 GCA_009867235.2 Psittacus erithacus | reverse complement strand
GGACTGGAGCACCTCCCGTATGAAGACAGGCTGAGAAAGTTGGGGCTGTTGAGCCTGGAGAAGAGAAGGCTGCGTGGTGACCTCATAGCAGCCTTCCAGTATCGGAAGGGGAGCTATAGGGATGCTGGGGATGGACTATTCATTGGGAGCTGCAGCGGTAGAACAAGGGGTAATGGGTTCAAACTGAAACAGGGGAAGTTTAGATTAGATATAAGGAAGAAGTTCTTTACTGTAAGGGTCGTGAGGCACTGGAATGGGTTGCCCAGGGAAGTTGTGAATGCTCTGTCCCTGGCTGCTTTCAAGGCCAAGTTGGACAGAGCCTTGGGTAGCATGGTTTAGCATAAGATCTCCCTGCTCATGGCAGGAGGGTTGGAACTGGATGATCTTAAGGTCCTTTCCAACCCTAACTATTCTATGATTCTATTCTATGATTCTACTTGATTGCCCTGAGCGCTGGTTTACAGATTTGAGTACATCTACAAAAACCACAGACCATTTCTTTTCATCACACAACAAAACATAAAGGAAAATTGAAATATAAGGAAAAAAGGAAATATAAGAACAGGAGAGTACAGGAATAACCATCACCTACTCAAAGCCATTTCCTAGTGGGATGAACTGAACACTAAGGGTAACTTCAGGTACCATTTCTTTAGCTTAAGTGGGCTGTAGAGCAAAATGTAAAAAGAAGCACCAACTGAATGAGACTCCATCTCTGTTGTTAATGTCATTAAGCACAATCCTTTAGGATAACATTTACGTATCTTCAGATTTCAAACTAAGGTCATCCCAGAATCCCATAGGTTGGAAATTCTAGGAGTCATCTAACCCAAACTCCTGTGCAAAGCAGGTCCAGTTACCACAGGTTGCCCAAGGACTTACCCGACAGAGATCCAAGTATCTCCAAAGACCGGATATTTCACAACCTTTCTGGGGCCCTGTCTCAATGCTTGGCAAACCTCACATTAAACATTTTTGTCCTTATATCTAATCAGAATTTCCCACATTTCAAGTTGTGGTTATTGCCTCTCATGCAATCCCTCAGTATCTCTGAGGAGAACGTGGCTCCATCCTCTCCACGGCCTCCAAAGCAGTAGTTGCTAAAGCAGTAAACTCTCCCCTTTGCCATGTCTTCTTAAGACTAAGCAAACCAAGATTTCTCAGACTCTTTGTATATCACAGCCCAGTTACACTCCAAGCGTCAAGGATTTAACACCTCTGTAACACTATTTTTTACACAATTATGTATGTGCACAAAACAAAGCAGCCTCAAGACATAAATGGGTAAAGGAAACCACTCTGACTGCCTCATTACTCAGTGCAATTCCCTGAAGACCACTGAAAATCCAGCAATTTTACCAGCATCGCAACTGGGATTTTAAAACAGTACTTCTCTTACACCCCTGATCATTTCCACTTCCCATGGCACACTCTCTTTGCGCCAGTGCATTCATCTGGGTGGCTGAAAGATAAATCAGATCACTCAGGAATAGAAAACAGAATGGAAGGTTCTAGTTTCACAAGGCATAATGAAACAATTAAAGAATCAGAGAATCTCTCTCAAGACAGGGATTTCTTTCAGCTCTTTGCTCTGTCCCTTCACCTATTAGGTAGGTTCAGCTCCTTAGTCTAACTGGACTAAACGGTTGAATTTGGTCAGGGGACAAGTGCCAGAAAATATGTGGGAAGGCAAAGCAAGCATACAGCCAACGGCCAGGCAAGATTCAAGCCTGCTCCATTCAGCCGCAGAGTCAATTTTTGAGTGATCTTTTACACAAGATTCAGAAACTTGAGATTTCTCTCACCAAAACGAGCTGCTGAATCATCTCCAATTATTAGTCAGATGACAACTTCAGTACCAATCGCAGCACTACATGGGAGGAAACTCTTATAAACAGACTTCTTTTTTTTTAACTCCTCAGTGCTTTCACAAATAGCCAGCTCCAGCACTTGTAACATTTTAGCAGTTGAAGGCAGACCTTTTTGAACTGATACAGTTTCAGAATCCAAAGTTTCAGGTAATAGAGCCATACAGCCCAGCCATTTGACCATAGCTGTGTTTGGTGCCAGGGTCACCAATGCATCATGTGAATTCAGCACCAAGAGGAAATCAGGTGATTTCAGGGATTGACATCTTTTTTGTGTTATTTCTTTCTTTATTAACTTAGCAAGTATAATCTTGGACTAATGAGCTGTAAAACACTGTATATTACAGATCTTAAAGCGATGCAACTAGAACTCTAATTTAGTCCTTTAAAGCCACTAGAGAGAAAACATCTCATTTGTTTTATTGTGTCCTTTAACAGCTATACCCAAGGGACCCCCAGAACAGCTGAAAGCTGCTTGGGCAAAGTTAACTGATGCACAATCAGGTGCAGGATATGAATTCAATTCATTAAGTTCCATTCTGTCTTCCCCTATAACCATCCCCAAGAGAAAGTAAGACACAATTATTTCCTGCAATATTATCAACGTACTTGTATAAAGTTCCCCGTATTAGCAGCAAGGCCTGAAAACTGGAAATCAGAAAGTTGTTAAGGTAAATTTACAAATAGCCCCTAAACTGGGGGCCTGGAGAAAAGGAGGCTCAGGGGAGACCTTATCACACTCTACAACTGCCTGAAAGGAGGTTGTAGTGAGGTGGAGGTCGGTCTCTTCTCCCACCCCAAGTGATAGGACAAGAAGAAACAGCCTCAAGCTGTGCCAGGGGAGGTTTAGATTGGATATTAGGAAAAAATTATTCACCAAAAGGGTTGTCAAGCATTGGAACAGACTGCTCAGGGAAGTGGTGGAGTCACCACCCTGGAGGTATTCGGGAGACTTGTAGAGGTGGCAATCAGGGACATGGTTTAGTGGAGGGCTTGGCAGTGCTGGGTTAACGGTTGGACTTCATCTTCAAGGTCTTTTCCAATCTCAATGATTCTATGATTCTTTGATTCTATACTAACTAATAAAGTGCATGCATGTGAATGTTAGCTCAGTAGCTGTCTGGGACCAAAGTAATGAACCCTTCCAGAGAGCAATGCAGACAACCCTACCACACCCCTTTATTGCAAGAACCAGTGCAGCACAAAGTGTTGAAAACAAGCTGGACAAAACCTGTCTGACACGCAAGTGCCTCAGCAGTGCACTTCCCAGTGCGCCCAGGAACACAGCAAAGGTTTAATTCATTTTGCTTTCCACAGAGACAACCCATATCTGTTCAGATTTCACGCCTCGCAAGAGTATTCGCAGCAGCTGCAAAAGGCAAACTATCGCTGGAAGCAGTAAAGCTATGTCCATGCAATCTTGTATCTCAGATAACAAGCTGGCATAATACATTATCTGAAATCTTAAAGCCCAGCTGAAAACAACTAAGAATTTATTACCGTGTGTTTACAAGACAGTAATTGAGAGGTCTCATGCACTAAAAGCAGAGTAAGTCTATTGCAACAACAAAAACAAAGCTTACATAATAAAAGGTCTGACCTTTCTAACAATTAAGTGCATTACTAAATCATCCTCGTGTGAGGAGCTCAATTTCAGACAATAGCATGAGTCATATGAGTAAACTTGGTGTCTGGAAAACTTGCATAAAGTAGGATTGGAAGAGCTCAATTGCTTAACTCTCTCCATTAACAAAATACAAAAATGCCTTACTTTGAGAAACCAACAGGTAACTGAAACTCAGTAGAGACATGAAAAAAATATATCAAAAAATACAAAAAAAGTACATTAAAATCAAAAACAAAGGAACAAAAGGAGCAAGTTATCTGTTCAATATCTCTTACACAGCCTCCACCTACTCAAATATATTTTTCTTCTTTATGTATGACTATAAATATCAGAGGAAGTTCTTCAAGTTCTTTTTCAAGGCATTCATACACCAGTTCAGTCATCTGAAAATGCCCCCCCAAAGTAACACTTTATTTTCCTCATTTTATCATAGGGGCAAGTCATACCAGCTGATGAGTACTGATCACAATCCTGGTTCTCCCTTGCCCTCAAAAAAATGTTTTACTGCTAGAATATGCTAAATTTTCATCCCTCTCCATTTTCAATTTCAGTTACTGTTGCTGGCAATCAGCAGATCTAAAAAGCAATGTAAGTGGGACAACTCTGAAATAAATATTTAAAGTGGAAAGCAACCACCAATTCATAGAGTTTTGCCATCATAAACAATCATCACATAACAGAAATAGGAAGGAACTAAAAGATGTCTGGTACCCACAAGCACAGTGCTTCCTGTTCCCCAATTTGAAACCTTTGGTGCAAACAACAAATCCATGGGGAAAAAAAATATTGTGCTGTGTAAGAGATTTGAATAAGTAAATAAACCAACAAGCAAGGACATGGCTGAAAGAGCCTTAAATGCTCCCAGGAACGGATCACAGACCACACTACAAAGTTATCAGCTCGATCCAGGAGAACCTTCAGTAAGTGGAACCTAAGAAATAACAATCTAATAAGCATAGGATGCAATATTTCTGCAGTGCGGCCATTTGTCCCAAAATAAGCCCGCACCTCCACATACAGAAAGAAGCAAAGCCTGCTCATTTGGCAGACCCCAGCTCACATGCGGATTGCTATTAAATTTTGTTCCGTCATGGAAAACACTGAAATCTGGTCTATGCAAGATCTTATCCCTTCTGAAGACAGCCCAGTCTTTCATGAAGTAGCAGGAGTCACTTCATCCCAACTGCTTGCCATAAAGGCAGCACGCCATTTCTGGCCAAACAGATCTTTGTAAAAGGCTACAGAGACTTGTGGCAGAACTATTGTTGCTATGAAAGAGCCAAATGGAAACGAGTATGAAATCACTTGAAAAGGCAAGAGAACAAGGGTTAAAAGAATGCCTTGTCCTGATAATAAGTAATCCAGTTAGGAGCAGCGTCCTGGGAAAAGTAAAATTGAGGAATGGGTTGTTTATATCAAGACCAGAGGGCCTGCCCTCTGGAAGATCACAGCGCAGTGACTCATCAGCAGAAGGCCCTGCCTCCCTAACATCAGGAGGATGGGAAGCTGGAGCATATCACACATGGCATTCCTTTTCCTGCATGACTGTCAGGAATAAAGACATGTATTTATTTAAAAAATAAAATAAAACAAATGAAAATCACACCTTATAGCTTGATAAAGAAGCGCATCTCAAAATTAAGCAAAGTTTTCAGCTTTTAAAAAGCAATTTAACTGAATAAACCAACTGGCACACTAATGTCAAGCAGAGATGATGATTTGAAATTGTCAAGATAACAAATTAGAAAGAGACACCAACATTTCTATGCACAGGTAATACTGTAACTATCATTTTCTTTGTCCAATTAGCTTCTAAAAAGCCCTAGCCTATCTCTTTTGGGTATGGATTACACAGTTCCTTGTTACTGACAGAAAATGCACTTCAGTTCTCACTTTTTACTTAAGTACAAGGATTCAGTGATGCGCTGCAGAAGCAAATCCTCCTGTACATTAATGAACATTCTACTCAGAATGAAAATTTTCTTTCCTTTTTTTTTCCCATAGTACAAGCAACCAAGGGAGTGAGGAGTTTTCAACACAGACCAGAAGCTATTCCATTTCATTAGAAACGGTCACTTAATATTGAGTTACTTTTGGAAGGAAAGTTTCAAGCTACTCACTCTCATACAATACTAACCAATAAGTAGTACACTTATTATATTGTACACATAGAACACAGTAAGCTGACAAGCTGACTTTTTTTTGAGGCTGCCATAAAAACAAATAGCAAGCTTACCTTCTTCTGGTACCAAACTATAGCATCAGTTACTTTGGACGCCATTTATTCCACTGAATTCACACGGTCATTTTAAGCTGTTAACAGAAAAAGACAGAACTTTACTTTCACCTTCCCCACAAAGGCCAACAGGGAATGTAGAAACACTTCTGTTACTTGCAAAGTGCTGAACGGCTATATTTAATATATGTACACCTTGCCTCATTGCTGCTTTAGTAAGTTTGGGGTTTCTCCTCTAAGAAAAACTACAAATCTGCTGCTACAGAACATTCAAAGGCTTGGGTTTGTTCATCCTTCCCAGGAAAACACAACTGGCACAGACATGATCTGTTATTGTCTCATGAGAACCTCACAAGAGTTCTGCAGCACATCTGTCTGATAAATTAAGCAACCTATAGTTATACCACAGCCCAGTATTCTGAATAGGAATAACTGTGTTATTAAATGAGAGAAAATGTCATAGATACAAGTCAACACATTTTGAAATAAAAAAACCAACTGAGCAAAAAACCTGTGCCAGAACTCCACTAATTATAAAATACATTAATGAAAACAGGGGACTCAAACCCAGTCAAAAGGAGAAAAACAAACAAGGGAGAGTGGTAAGTTTTAATGGCAGCAAACAGCAGTAGGATTAGTTAATCTTTGATGTCGCTGCCATTAGTTTCAGTGTGAAAAAAAGAAAACACACCTTTCAGCCTAGATAAAACATTCCTACCCTGAAGATTAATTTCAAATTCTCTTTCATGTCATCAGTCAAGGAAGGAAGAAGGAATTAAAAAAAGCCTTAAGATATTCTGCCAAAAGATCTGAGTACTTCTGTGTTTAATAACCTTTCCTCTCATTGACTCCCTCCAAAAGCATGAGTGTGTAAAGAAATATGCCACACTCAAGCCCAGCTAAAAAAAGGTCAATGGGGCATACTACACGTGACCTTTTAACATTAGCTGGTAAAAGATCACGTTTTCAGCTCCACCTAATATTCAGCATCCTTCCTATGTTTACAAACAGTTTAGGAATGTTGTTTTTACGTAAATACACCCAAGTATTTAACATGTAAGAGAATTCCTGCATTATTCCGTAAAGCGATAAATTCCTAACAAATTATGCAAAAAGCTCTAAAAAAGTTAATGCAAGTAACTTCAAAGTATTAAACAAGTTTCCCAAACATACTATCTGAATGATTGCAGGATCATGTGTAATTGGTAAAAATCACACAAGTCAGCACAAGATTTCCTCTTCCTTACACACACAGTTTCACAGAGTCATAGAGCGGCTGAGGTTGGCAGGGACCTCTGGAGGTTGCATGGTCCAACCCCCCTGGCTCAAGCACGCCCACCTTGATCACACTGCCCAGCACCGTGTCCAGTTGGCTTCTGGATATCTTCAAGGATGGAGACTTTACAACTGCCCTGGGCAACCTGTGCTAATGCTCAGTCACCCTCACAGTGAAAAGGTGTTTCCTGATGCTCAGACAGCACCTCCTGTGTTTCAGTGTCTGCACATGGCCCCTGGTCCTGTCCCTGGGGACCATTAAGAAGAGCCTGTCTCTTACCTCATTGCACCCTCCCTTCAAGTATCTATTTGCATTGATAAGATACCCCTGAGCCTTCTCCTCCCCAGTTTGAACAGTCCCACCTCTCTCAGCCTTCCCTCACAGGGGAGATGCTCCAGCCCCTTCACCATCTCTGTGGCCCTCCACTGGACTCTCTCCAATATGCCCAAATCTCTGTCATGCTGGGGAGCCCTGAACTGGCCCCAGCACCCAGGCATGGCCTCACCAGTGGGAAGGAGGAAGAGTATTAGCTTAGCCCCCAAACACCAAACTTTTTCTGTCAGAAAAATAAAAAATGTGATTAAAGGGTATATTTCTGAGAAAATACCATACTTACCATAACATTATCAGTATCAACATTATTGCACCTTATATTTTGTCATTAAAAGGATTATTTATCTGTGGGGAGTTTTTATAATGAAAGATTAAAGGTGACCCTTATCTTCCTTTTTGTTTTAAAGACATTTGTTCACGGCACTTGCACAGATAAGAAAGGTAAAGAAAAAATATCAAAGGTAGACTAGAAACTGAAACTGCAATAGGTGAAAATAAAAGCATTACAATAGCTTGTGACACTTTATTATATGTTGTTCACCATCAAAAATGTCACTGAAAACAAAAAAGCAGATATTATCTAACCATAACAGCTGACTGCATGAAAATCACAAATACCCCCTCCAGAAAAGCCCTACCTACACTGCCATCTTCCAAGACATTTCTTGGAAAGAAGAGATGACCCTCCAAAAGACTCAGTTCTGCACTGACACCTGTTTACTCAGTCTTCCCTGACTTGGGTATGGATGTACTCATATTTACCCGTGCACTACTTTAAAGATGCTGTATTTAATAAGTTTGGATATGTGTCATACACTATAGTTCAAAGCTTCAATGAACAGATTGATTTTATATCAGTTCCTGAGGATTTCTAAGAAAAATAATGCCATACATTTTCATGCTTCATAAAGCTTTTTTCAAATAAGAAAAATCAAATGCCCAAAAGGAACTATATTTAATATTTCTAACACTGCAACTCCAATATCCTTTATACAACTTCTGATGAAACTACAACACAATAGAAAGAAATGTCTCTGAGACAGCTTGGACAGTCATTAACAAGTTTTAAGAACAAGTTTTAAGGACATTGACTTTCGGTGCAACTGAGCAAACATACACTGCAATTTTTCCACTGTTGAGAATATCATTGTGTAAGCCACATCAAGTCAGTCAAAGCTGGCAGCCATGACTGTGTCAACATCTGTAATTGTTTCTGACCTATTTGTTTCTGATAATAGCAGCAGTTTTTTCTAAGAGCAACTATCAATCACAAAGAATTCATTGGCACAATATTTCTATTACATAAAGCGCAGAGCCCAAAAGTGACTTTGATATAACTTGGCGTACTCTATAGAGTGGTTACCCTTCCTTCTCACCAAAACAAAGCTTGCAATAGGATTTGATTTCCTGTTTGAAAACCTGTTTAAGTAAATGTAAAATCATTTGCTACACTGGACTATAGACTCAAAGCAACATAAAGGCCTCAGCCATACACAGCCTCCACACACCTACACCGCAGTCCCAGCAAGAGCAGTGCCAACATAGGAAGGATGCCACACAGATTGTCATCACAACTGTACACCTCACCTTCCCCTCCTTTGTGAAGTCATCTCAGAGAATCGTTAACTCCTTCCCATTTCTCTTAAATCAACATGTATCTCCTACAATATACCTGCTTCCTACCACCATAATTACAAGAGAAAAAAAAGGTTGGAGAAACTCATTATTAGCCATAAAGAACTGTTGAACCTGCGGAGAAAACTTTCCCTCAACAGCCACAGCAACTTGATCTCTTTCTCCTCAAGGTCAATGATTTTTCAGGAAACCAACACTAACTTATGGATCCAAGACTCCCGTCTGTGTCAAATATGGCTAAAATTGGACAAGCCATTTTAAACGCAGCAACTTTTTTGCGGCAGTTCTCTAGTCCACTCAAACACCCTTTGCCTCCAGAAATGACCACATCACAAAACTATAAACCAATAATGAAGTAGTTTTATTAATAATTCATTTTATTTCTATCAACAAAACCGTTTTTTAGATTACCCATAGCTCTTGTGTTTTTAAGCAACTCTCTACATCAGATCTTCCGTAGAGTCTATTTTGGTGGTGGTTTAAAACATATCTGCATACACATTTGTGTGCACAAATGTAAAGATGATGCTTACAAAAGTAAATATGACAAAATGTCTTGAAAGACTTAACAGTTTGGTGTGCCAAGTAAGAATACCTCTACAAGGAAATACTTTCTTCAAGAGATATACAACAGTTTCTGATACAGCACTAAAAAGAAAGGCGAAAAGCTTTGTTTAATTATTTCTGGACAGTGTTTCTGATGCAGGGGCTGCAAACTTGTCTGTGGGTTGTTGTTTTGGGTTTCATTTAGTTTTATAGGGGTTGTTTGTTTTGGTTTGGTTGGGGTTTAAGGTCTGGTTATTATGGGGGGCATATGACGGGGGACAAACAGTATAATGAGCTTGATGCACTTGGCCTGAAGTTAACTTATCTAGATGAGAAGTGGACGGTAACTATTCAAGGCACTTAAACCCTGGCTCTGACTCTGCATTTGCTCACAGCTCACCAAACACCAGGGCAGGGGACTGAGTATCACAACAATTTCAGAACTGCACATTCATTACAAGTTAACATGTTGTTCAGCTGACCATTTGTATTGATGGCGATCCTGAAGTCAGATGGTACAACTGGGCTGTAAGGCACACCAGGACCAAACAAGTACATGAACAAATCAAAACAGCTGATACACATCTGCAGGGCACTGTCTATTCTTCTGCCTTGCTCTCCTCCCACCCTCTCCAGATCCAGTCACTTGTTTCATGTTCTGCATCAAATATCTGCATCTGGGACTGGGACCAGCTTTTGCGCTCAGTTGTACACAGTGTCCTGTGCAGAGTAGCTACAGCAAGATTAACTTAATCCTAACTAGTTGGAGACCTGAAAGCAACACAAAAAATACTCCCAACTTCAGAGATTAGACGGAACATCCATATGTAAAAGCTTGATCACAACATCTCTATGACATTCAACAGAGCTGTTCATAACATTTCCATCAAACTCACAGTTAATACTATGAATAACAAGCAATGTTTTTGATCAAAACTTCACTACTTCCTTCAAGCTAAAAAAACCGATCACCTGGTTTTGATGATCCCTATTCAGAAGTGGGGTTTCTTAGCTATTTCCTTTCCATTTCAAGAGCACAATCTTTTTCCGGTTTTAAGTACACTACACCTTGCAATCAAATGAGCAGGTTTTTCAAAAGCCACAACAATCTATATTTAGATGTCTATATTGAGGTAGTTAAACACTCATTCAAGCAGTGCAGTGCTTACTGTGCAAGACAGGATTAGC
This sequence comes from Psittacus erithacus, assembly GCA_009867235.2. Classification (NCBI taxonomy): domain Eukaryota; kingdom Metazoa; phylum Chordata; class Aves; order Psittaciformes; family Psittacidae; genus Psittacus; species Psittacus erithacus. The sequence continues at coordinate 31,444 of WYDI02018007.1, read as the reverse complement.
TACTACACTACAGATTTCAATAAATTTCAAGTATATTTAAAAATTGTACTCACATCCACAGGGTTCTGGCAATCCAAGTCAGACATAAATATGTACATTTCTAAATGACAGTCTATGGAAAATAAAATCCACCCCAAACTCTGACAGAAGCTCAGAATAAAACTGCATTCCTTACAGAGATAAAACGTGTCAATTTCTAGAAGAATATACAAGTCTAAGCAGTGTCAATTCGCAAAAGGACATCATTAGAAATACAATACTCACAAGGAAGCACAGACAAATAGCTGCTTTCCTTGCCTATAAACACTGTGAATCACTAAGTGTTTCAAGGAAGCTGTTTCCTTTGTAACAGCCCTAACCTGAATGGTCAGGATACGATCCAGCTGCTGAGTCAGGATTTGAATGTCCTTCTTGACTCATATGACCATGGTCACTGATGAAGCTGGCATGTTCACTAGACACCATTAGGAGTAAAATTGCAGAGATGTGGCATTTACCTCAAATGCATTTTTAAAACACCACTGATTGTTATACTGCTAAAAGTTCTTCTGAAGGTAAATTAAAGGCAGCTTTAAAAAGTTACTACATAAAGCTGTCAGAATACTAGAACTTGGTTTCAGCTGCTCTCCACAATAGAAGTGTTTTTCTATTATGTCATGTTCTCCAAATTACAGTTTCACAATCACAGGCCTAATTTCATTAAGATTTCCTGGTATTAAGAGTAAGAGACAAAGAATCAGAAAAGTAAAGCCTATGGCCTTAAATTACTAATTTTATATCAACATTTGTATCACACAAACTCAAATTACTTGCAGTAAAACATTATAACTATTGATGCACGCCTAGAAAATTATGATGAAAACCCCCTCCTCCCTTTCTAGGCTCAACATCAAAATAGCAGTTAACACTATCATCAAATTCTTGACATTATTTGCTATTTCAAGTTAATTTTCAATGAGCTAAATAAACAGCTTAGTCATATTAGGCATCCATTGTTGACTGAAAAGCTGCTTCTGGCACAACGAAAGCAGGCAACGCAGGTATCAATGTAATGTGGATATAAGACTGGAATTGGCAAGGTGTTATCCTTCCTACCCTCAAATCCATGGGACTTCTGCAACTGCCATCAAGAACATGATTAAACCCTCAAAGCAATGTCTGGAAAGCCACATTGTTTTCATGTGCATTACAAATAAATAGGTCATGAAACCTACATTTCTTTTTTTTAAAGGGTACATCAAATGCTATATAATGCATTCAGAATTCTGATTAAGTACTTTTGCTATGCATGGCTGTTCTCAAAACAGCATTTCAGAACTGCAAATTGTATATAAGCAAATAAGAAACTTGTCACTCCCAGGTTCACACCTTCCAGCAGAAGTTTTACTGTGCTCCTTTCAGCTAGCCTGAAGGAAAGCTGAAGCAGCAAAAAGGAAGGAAAAAATAAAACAAAGAAATCAGACACTGCAAACCTAAGGACCATATCCAGAGGCAGCACGAGCAGTGCCCTTACTGTCACCCCGGCCAAGGCCCCCCAAGTAGCTGCCTTGCAAGCCGAGGTCATGATAGTTTATAAGAAGGAATTAACATACTTGCTTTCCCAAAGGAACAGCATGATAGTTTGTAACTAAAAGGAATTAACATACTTGCTATCCCCAAAGAACAACAACTGCTAAATTTGGACGCCAGCATTCCTAAGACACTGAATACGGAAGAGAATATATTTTCAAACTTTGCTCTTCACTGTCTCTCAAAAAAACCCCAAAATACCCAAAACCCACAATCATCCCGAAACTGGTGAAAAAACCCCACCATTTAACTTCCCTTAATACCTCTCTTGGGGAGTTTTGCTGTTTGTTTGAGGAGCTTATTAGGCCAGCAACAGCAACAACAAAATATGAATTAGTCCCTATGCTGGCTGTTGCCCACCATGCCTTGTTCTTTATAAACACAGCCATACCAAAGGTGGCATATCATGACACAAACAGACATATTGGCAGCATGTCCATGCCCACCTGCGCCTCCACTAAGATGTCAGTTACAGAAAAACAGATACTTTCTCAGGCATCTCTCTTTTGCCCACAGACTATGGCATCTGATACCACTTCTTCCACTGCATATTTATTCTTCCTTATAAGCTCTTGCCCTTTATCACTTACCACCCCAGGCAGGAAGCTCTCAGTTGCAGCTGCAGCACTGAGCACGCAGTGAGAATCAGTTTGCAAATTCAGATGGGAAGTAGGCTCTGTTAACCGTCTTCATCTCCACAGCAAAAGCACCAAAACCTGAAGAATAAACTAGCAAGGAAGTACCACAAAAAGTAACTGTCTCCCAGGAATACTTGTTTTTGCCAGTGAATTACACAAGGGTCTGAAATAGCAGCAAGACGTTGAGGATCAGGATTTCTCAGGTTTATTTCAGGTTCTGGGAAAAGAACACTGCGTGCAGTGGCTGGGACTGCTGTTGCCATTTCTGGAATCCATGCCCTCGGCCTTAAGGACTGTGCAAATTTCCTAATTTTGTTACATAACTGGTTTCTGTTCATGGCTCCATCTGAAGTGATATGACACGGTTTCACACATACTTATAAAAAAAGGGCGGAAGGATTCTGTATTGAGGAGTCCAGGATTCTACTATCTCACCATTTACTCCTGCTGCAGTGTTTATTAATTAGCAAAAAGCTCTTAATATTTAAACATATTCTACTGTTTAATGAAAAGGAAAAAAACCCCAAACCCTTAAAGGGGACTGTAATCAAGTTAAGTTTGCCTCTTATCTTCCATAAGAGATGTTAGTTTCAGAGTCCCCATCAATCCAAATGCAGTGATTGCTGCTGGCACACTGGATCTACAAGGCAAGACATCTCTAAAAATGCTGCATCTTTAAAACAATTAAAAAAAACACAATATATGGCTGGTCTCAAGTTCTGCTCTTTTTAATTCCTATTTTTGGCACTGAAAACTACACCCATACATATATATTGGGGATGCTGGCTGATGAGAAAATGAACATGAGCCGGCTTCAGTGTGCGCTCGCAGCCCAGAAAGCCAACCGTATCCTGGGATGCATCC
>WYDI02018007.1:0-28141 GCA_009867235.2 Psittacus erithacus | reverse complement strand
GAGAAAGTTGGGGCTGTTCAGCCTGGAGAAGAGAAGGCTGCGTGGTGACCTCATAGCAGCCTTCCAGTATCTGAAGGCGGCTTATAAGGATGCTGGGGAGGGACTCTTCATTAAGGACTGCAGTGATAGGGCAAGGGGTAATGGATTCAAACTGAAACAGGGGAAATTTAGATTGGATATAAGGAAGAAGTTCTTTACTGTAAGGGTGGTGAGGCACTAGAATGGGTTGCCAGGGAAGTTGTGAATGCTCTGTCCCTGGCAGTGTTCAAGGCCAGGCTGGACAGAGCCTTTGGTGACATGGTTTAGTGTGAGGTGTCCCTGCCCATCTCGGGGGAGTTGGAACCGCATGATTTTAAGGTCCTTTCCAACCCTAACTATTCTATGATTCTACATCCCATTAAGCATATTTACAATCTTACAATGAGAAATCCCTGAATGTATATATCTGCTCTTAGAACCATAACAGGTTTATTAAGGAACAGAATTTCTCCGAGTCCTCTGTTTTTCACTTATATTCTCCTAAACAAACACTCAAACCACCCAAATATAGTGGCCACTTTGAAATGAAATGCTACACTCCTTTTGTCCTCCTTGTGATTCTAAATACAACAGTAATTTCCTGCAACAATAAATCTTGCTCACTGAAAATACTGATTTGGTGTTTAGGAAGACATGTTTATCTGTCACCAGGCAATGCACTGTCAAGTTCTGGCTTCTCGATGAGTAGTCAGGAAGTTGAAAACCACTCCTAAATGACCAAGTTTGCATCACGCTCTGCAAATAGTTATCCAGCAAGTTTCTGGAGCAGCTGAGGCATGAAGCAGCTGAGCTGTCAGAAAAAGCCGCAGCCTCTTACAACCGCCATGTATCTGTAACAGCAGAGTAGCAAACGTTGAGCCTGTGGTTGTCACAAAGTCCCTGGAGTGATCCGAACAAGGAGTTGCAGAGTAACAAGCCTTACATGTGTATCTGGCAAGATCTGCAAACCAATCATTAAAAATAGAACACCATTATACCTGCAAGACTATCTGATAGGGTCTAATCAGCAGTTTCTGCAAAGGAAGATCGTGTCTTGGTATATCAGTATTTCTGAACATGTCAAACTAACTGATAAACAAGAGCAAGTGATAAAACACACGTGGAGTTTCACAGAGCCTTTGGAAGGATGTCAGACTTCTAAATAGACTGCTGTTTATGAAAAGCAAACACTGCCACAGATCAAAAACCAGCCAGAAAACTGAACAAAATGAGGTCAATGTTCTTCACTGCAGTAGGCTAACTGGATAATAAAGATTAATAGCATCCAGTCTGAATAAAATGGTCTATTTATTGCCTTCTCGGGTGCCTAGAAGCTCCTTGGATCACACCACTTGCCTGCTAGCTCCTCCATTCAGTGCCTGCCCCAGGCAAAGTGCACACAGATCCCCCTTCTCCTTCACACAGAAACATCCTAATCCCAAAACTAAACTCAGACTAAATCTTCCTAGCCTGCTTTCATGTTCCACCAGCTTTCACATACCTGACCACCCCGCAGTGACAAGAGGCAGGCATTCGAGATCTCATGCAGTATACACATGCCCTAGTGGCTAGCTCTTTCTGGAGGTTTGATGTTAAAGCCACTGAGGATGAGAGTACCCAGAAATCACAGTTTTCCAAGTACAATGACCATTAGACTTCTATGAGAAAGATGAACACAGACACTCATCTCCACATTGCTTCATCAGGCACTGACAGATAACGTTAGCTTATAAAGAAACAGAGATGCCCTGCATTGCTGGAGATCTTAAGAGGGAACTTCCAGCAGAAGAAATCACTCACAGGGACACTGAAGGTCCACACAGAGCCAACGGAGAAGATCAGGGTGGCCTAGTGAGGCTTCACAACTGTTTAACCACTCTAAACCGGTATTGCCACAGTCCACCCTCCTTCTCTGTCACCCACTTCCACCCATCTTTTTACCAGCACTGGAGCCCATTGCACAGGAGACAGCTTCAAGGAACCCATTGCCATTACTAAGTAAATGAGCAGTTGTCACCTGAATTAGCTCCGCAGACCTGTTAACCACAGAATAAGGTGACCACAAATGCCACTGCCAGCAGTGAGACAGCTCTGACCAAAGCCAGCCTGAACACTCAGGATGTCTGCCTTCTCAAGTACCATTAACAGAGCTCATCTGGACTAATTAAGACTGTTTCCCCCTTTCCTCCCCATATTTAAACCAATAGCCTAGGTTTTACGAAGTACTGCCTAAATGAAGTCATTACATGGAGTGAACAGAGCTCTGCCCTGTTATTCCAAGGTTCTGTAAATAGGTCCAGCAGTGCTCACAATACTTACCTTATATATGTCAGAGAAGAAAACCCAAAGTAGTAACATTTCCAGGTGATAATCTTACATTAGCAAAGCTTAAGAACCTGGATCCACTTTAACAATGAATAGGCAACATAAACAGAATTTGGCATCAGTAATGCCAATGATATTGGGGAAGGGCATTGAACTTTAAAATCTTTAAAATCAGGTATCTCAAATCCAGAAAAGAAATTTGGCAGCTTAGTGAGCTCTTCCATTTGATATACTACAGTCAGAAGAGCACAGAGACACCTGATTAAAAGTGGAATGACAAGGAAAATCCAGCAGTAAGTACAGCTCTATGGATTGGTTGTACAATCTGACCTGAAATGTATGTATTTTATTTGAAGCAGAATATTCAACTACTGGGGAGGTGTAGGTGTTCTGAGAAGAGCTATGAATTATCAATCACTTGAAATACTCTCCTGTTGAGACAGGCAAGTACTGAACAGAAAAAAAGGAATGCTAAATTAAATAAGACTTTAAGATATATACAGAAAATATAGCCAGGAAAACAACAGCTTCCAATAACACAGGGAACTTCATTCATTAAAAAGCTTAGCGGCTAGCAAAGCCAAGCTTTTAACAGAGAAATGTTATATTACAACACATAATTAGACTGTTAAACTCAGTACCACAGGAAGTCACTGAAGCCAAGATTTTACAGGGATTCAAAAAGAAAGCAGCCATTTAAACACAAACAACAAGAAGAAAAACAAAATAAACATACAGCTGAGGGAATCTCAAGCTTCATGACCAAGGTGCAAGAAAACATCCAAAGGGATCACCGGGCTATATGTGACCACACAAATACTCTACCTAACCCGACCCCACAATGGCCAGTAGCTAACACCAAGGAAGGAGTACGAGCAACACAGCAAACATAGAACAATCTGTCCCTTAGACAGCTGAACACGAAGAGCATTTAGCTGCCAGGCTGGCATCTGCCAACCACCTAACCCCCAAAAGCATCTGGCGCTGGCCAGCTTCCAAACACAAGGCTTGCCTGGCTCAGTATTTGATGCTATATTGCTTTAATTTCTTCTCACGCTTCCCAGTTGTACTTTATTTTTTCAAGAACAAGAACCACAAATGTATTTGCAAATAGGATTTCCATCCAGTGCTTGGACTCATTCCAGGAAGCCATCTAGTCTCTCTGGAGTACATCAACCAAGACCACCTCAAATGAACAAAGAATTAAATACCGAACACTACACGTCTCGCTTAAAGAGTATTCCCAGCAGAAGGGAATTTGGAAAGAATCCCCTTTACACATGTAAATTAAGAAACAAGAGAAGAGCTCCATGAACTCCCTCATATCCCCCCCACAACTAAAGAAAAATAAAGCACAAACACACCCTGTGTTTCCAAACTTCTTGACAACAGAACTCTACACATGTATACGTGTTTGCTCTAAATCTGAGATGGAACTGGACCACACAGATGACTTCCAATGACCCCTTTCAACCTAAACTATTCTATGATTACACGTAGAGCACACTCAACCTTACACAGTAATACATTACAGCCTAATTACTATTAACTCTTTTCTCCTTATAGGCACTTTATTAAGCAATTTGTGTTCTTCTTGCAAATTTGAATACAATTTCTTCAAGTGGTTAACCATTTCCTCTGGACCCAGCAAGAAGGACCTTGATGAATAACAGCACAGTACATTCAGGAGGGAAAACATGCTATCTAAAACTTTCAAAGTCTTTTCTTTTACACATCACTACATACCTTAAGGGTAGAGCTCAGCTGTCCTTGAACAGTCGGAAGGAGCAGCACCTCTGCCAGAGGTATCCCAAAAGAGTTGTGTTTCCTTCCTAAACCATAAAAACATTGCAGAAAGAACAGGCCTACCTTGTTCCGTGGGCAGAAGCAATTAAGTCTGTCTGCTCCTACCAGTGGGCTGTGGCTCCCTGTTGTCCTTCTCCGCCTCACCCAACATTATTTTCCTGCCCCTAACCTGTCTCACCAACAGCCCCAGTTGTTTGGCTGGGCCCATACCAGCATGCACCACAGCATGGCTCAGAGCCCTACACACACTGGCCAGCAGCTGCTCTCTTCCTGACTAAAGAAGGGACACAAATGTAATTGCCTTTTTTCAGGTGGGATTATTATTTTGGGTCACTACCTGTCAAGTTTCAAAATAATTTCTCACTGTGTAGGTATCTAACGTCTTTCAGTTGCCTTTAAACTTGGTTTTGCCATCTGACTGACTTAAACAGTTACTCAAACAGGAGAAGACAGACAAGGAAAGTAACTGTAGGAGCTTTGTGCCCTTAGTAAGCCTGACTAAAAATTCATATAAACTGTTGGGTGATGATGTTCCATGGAGCGTGGTGTTTATTATGAGAACTTCCTCACAGCCAAAATAACCCCATCCTGTGACTGTCATCACTCTCACTCACAACGGTCCTGACAAAAGGGGGGAGAAGAAGAGTTGGTTTCACTTCTTAACCAAATTCCTGCTATAAACAAGTAGAACATACGACATTTAGAAACAGCCTGGGAGGGCAGCCTATGTAACTTTGTGACAGAAGTGATGTCCCTGCTTTCCAGTGACCCCTGCCAGCTGCGACAGGAACAGCATTGTTCAACACCAAGAGCCTCTCCAGCCCTCACTGTTGGGTCCACTGCCCCCAACAGTTACCCAGAGATCTTAATACACCTATGCCTCCCTACGAATACATCATCAGTACCCTGTTTCCTATTCCAAAGCCTATCCCACAGGATTCTGAGTTCTCCCAGAACTCACACCAGTATTCAGCAGCTATGGGTACAGCTGAGACCAACTTTTTAAGACAAGCTGAGCTAACTCTGCTTTGGAAGAATTCCAGTACTACCGGAATACTTGAAATGCTCCATGGAGTTCCCAGCAATTACTGACAATTTATTTGCATGTCACATTCCACACAATACAAGAGGAAAAAAGAAAATCTACTACAAGCATTGAATTAAACTAACTAGGTTTCCAAATTCTTTTTCAGATGACTCAGGCTCATGTTATATCCTTTATAGTATTTATATCCAGAAGAAAAACATACACTGGCAGCAAAACATAGCAACAGAAAATTCAACTGCACAAACATTCCACTCCAAACTGGCATCAGGATGTCAAACACACCGGTTCCAAGCACTGCTCTCAACCTTTACCTTCAGAAATTAAAACCGCTTGCAAATACTGTAAAGTAGAACTCTGGAGGGAAAAACATTAAAGTCCAACCTTTGAAGCTCTATGAAGAAGAATGATGTGCGTGCAGACATCGGTTCATAAACACCTAACTGGAACAAAAATAAGGCTTCCAAGAAAAGGATTATCCTTTCCAGGGAGTCACAAATAAAGGGGCAAATCAAGGAAGATCACAAAAACCTTCAAAGCTCCAGAAATAGCCAAATGCATACAGCTATTTATAACCCAGAGACTTATTCCCAGAATACTTTTAGCCTCTAACCCCAGGAAAATAAAATGCCTCATGCCAAGCGCTAATGTATAGAACAGAAATATACCCTTCTGTCACTTTGTGACCACTCTAAGTGCAGCTAAAGATATTAGGATTCACTTACTGGGATTAACAGGTTATTTCAAGTGATGGACTTCTCCCTGATAAAGCAGAATCCACCATCTGTTTAACAGCACTGGCAGGAAGATGTACATGGGGAAATTGCCGATGACACACTGTATTTAGTCCCATTCCTATTACAGAACTTGTGTCAAAACTGTAAAACCAGCTGTATTTTCTGTAGGAATGTTTCATCACAAAAAATTTCAGATCGTTAATTACAGTGCTTTCAACAAGTCAGGTTTTCCAATTAATTACTTTTTCCAGTTAATTATATGACAGATGGATAAGGCACTGGCAAATTTGGAACAAGAGGAAGAGTCATGCTGCTGATTCTTGCAAGTGACCAACAGCACATAAAAGCAGCGAAAGGCAAAATACCAAGCACAGAGCTTGACAATGTGGACTAAAACTCACTGAGTCCAACACACCTGAGCCACATGCACTTGGGGAGTATGAATGCAAAACAGAAGTAACAGAAGCAAACATCTGGATAGTTCAACTACTGCATAATCATTTTCCCCCTCTGCTGTCTCCTTTGTTACTCATAGAAAGGACAGCAAAAAAAGCACTGGAGAAATGAATATGCCAGAAGAAACTAGCCTAACGTTCAGATACCCAAACTAAGGACAGCACATAAGCTGTAGACAGGTTGTCACTGACTCAAGGTGGAAAGAGGAAAAAGATGGGATAAGGGCTAAGGAAGAAAGCACCAAAAGAAAAAGATGTCTAAAATAGATTCAGGAGACGAGGTTAAAGATAAAGGTGAAGATGCTGAAATTTAGGACCTTTAAAGGAAAGGAGAAAAAGCGTTCTGTCACCTGACACAGGCACTGAACCAGCTCAAGATGCATCAGAGCAACTTAACACGGAAAAGGTGCGCTACAGCAGCACAAGCCCGCCGTGGCAAGAAGCACCGACACGCACGGCACGGGCCAGCAGCCCAACGCCTACCGCCACAATGAACCCGGCAACCAGCGGGCCGGTGACCGAGGGCTCACGGGGCGCGGGCAGGACCCCGCGGCGACCCCACGCCAGCTCCCGCAGGAGGGCACCTGAGCGCAAGGAGGCCGCGGGCCTCCCGCCCTTCCCCTGGCCGGGCTGCCCCGAGGGGCGGGAGGCCCCGGCGCGGCGGCGGGTGGGCCGGCAGCGGAGTCGCTCTCGCCGCCCGAGGGGCGAGGAGAGCCGCGGCAGAGCGCGCTTCGCCGCCCCTTGATGCGCGTTCGGCCCCGCCGGCCGCCCCCTGTCAGCCCCCCGCCGAGGGGGCACCGGCACCGGTATCTCCGCCTCACCCCGACCGCCCCCCAGCCTCTGCCTCGCTCCTCCCGCCAGCCTCCTCCCGCCCGCACCCTCCCGCCGGGTCCCGACCTTACCGGTCGCCCGGTGCCGCGGCGGAGCGGGCCAGCGCGCGCCACACACAACGGCGGCGAGGGGAGCGCGAGGTGGCGGCGGGAGCGCGCGAGGCAACAGCTGGGCGGGGGGCGGGGGGGGAGAGGGGAAGGCGGAGTGGGGCGGGAGGAGGAGGAGGATGAAGAGAACGCGCGCGCCCGCGCGGCGGCAGCAGCAGCAACAGCGCGCCACCCGCGAGGGTGCGCGCCACCGAGCAGGGGGCGGAACCGTGAGCAGGCCGGCAGCCAATAGAGCGCCGTTCTCCTGGCGAAGGTGGGGTCGACACGTGACTGACGGAGGCGCTGTCCAATCAGAGCGGGAGGGAGGCGCGGCTCTGCTGTTGATAGCAGGGAGGCGGGGCCGGTGTGACTGGCAGCCCTCTGCTCGAATTGGCGGCAAAGGAACGCAGGGCGTCAGGCCCAGCCGCCATTCGCCGCGAGAGGCTGCCGGGCCTTAACCGGAGTCGCCGCGACCGAATAGCTGAGGAGGGGCGGGGATTACCGTGAGCGACGTCACCTCTCCCCAATGGCTGCCGTGCGCGGTATGATGTAACTCTCCACAGCCCAATCAGAGCCCCGGGGTGACGGGGGAGAAAGGCGGGTGGGTTCCTGCGGCGGAGCGGGCGGAGACGGAGAGGTCGGCTCCGCGTAGCCGGGCGGGAGGGGGATGCGCCGAGACCCTGCGCGAGGGGCGGCGGCAGGCCAGGCGGTAGGTGGCGGCTGGGGGCGATGAGGGGGCTCAGCCTCGGGTTCCTGCACCGCGCCCCTGCTCCTGAGGTGGTAGGGCCTCCGCCATGGCTGGGGAAGGGGCTCGGGAGAAAGCCGGCTCGGCCGAGGAAGGCGGCCGGGCCGGCAAGGAGGGCCAGAGCGCGGTGCGGAGGGGGCCGGGCGGCGCAGGGTCAGCCGTGGAGCTGAGAAAGGGCGGGAGAGGCGGACGGCCCTCACCCGGCTGCGGGGCTCCTGGCCCAGCGCGGCCTGACCGTATCCGGCAGCAGCTCGAGCCCCAGCCCCGCGGGGCTGGCCAGGCTCCCTGAGCCGCTGCCCGGGGCAAGGGACACCCCCAGCTGCGGCAGACGCTGGTGGTCGAGTACAGCGACCGAGCGGCCCCGGCTAGATCGGGCAGTGCTGGCTTCGGAGCACCGCGAGGGGCTGCTGAGCGGCTGCCGCTGGCTTTGTTTAGCCCGGCACCCGCCGCTTGTTTGCCCGTTTTCTCCTCGGTTCTTCCGGATAGTTCCTGAGTATTTGGGAGGGTTTTGTTTGGGTTTTTGTTGGTTTATTTTTTTCAGTTAAATATATCACTCAGAGTCTCTGTTTCGCTTAAAAGCAGTAAAACAGCACTCTGGTTAACGCGATGTTGTAGTGTGAGTTTGTGTACACTTTTAAATCTGCATACACTAATACTTAGCTCAACTGAAAATGCACCAATTGCCAGGAGGACTTGTGAACACCTAACCTGTATTCGCATCAAACTAGTTGAAATGTAGTTTTAAAACGGGGATATTTCTTTCTAAGTGTTAAATTACTCATACCTGCTGAATCGGTTTTACAGTGGCATTTAAGCTAAAGTCCTGTTTAATTTGGTTTCAGTATAATATAATTTTTCTGAACTTTGCTACACAATGTTCAAGGATTAAATTCTTAGATCTGTTTTATCATTAATACTGAGCTGAATGTCATGTGTAAGTTTCCCTCTTTATTCCCCACCCCACCCCCCCAAACCGGCTAGGGTTAGCTATCATCATATTCTCATTATGTAGATCACCCTGCCAAGGTCAGTAATGCTGCTTAGATAGTGTTTCTCATTACTGAAAAGTTTCACATCCTACTAATTACATGAGTCCTGTGAGGAGCTGAGAGGGGTTTTATTTTTACATTCTGCCTTTGACATTTCCTTCATTGTTTTCGCAGAAGAGGTAGTTCAGGCTTGTACCATATCTGCATCCCTTTCCCAGCATTAACTATCTTGTGATAACTGGCCTTTAGCTGAAAGTCTGCTGATAACCTCCTTTCCTAAGGAGATGGCAAAGTGCTCCATGTAATAGAGCCCTTTGTCACTGTCAGATGTATCCCCAGCTGTCAGCCTTTAAGATTTGGTACCTTCCTTTACTTGGACTGTAGGATCTCAAGAGTACACTTGGATGTTCTTGAGGTTTTCATCCAAAAAAAAGTCACTAAAATTGAATGGAGCCTTTCAATGCTGCCCAGTCCTTCACTTCCATCTCTCAATTAGGTCAGAGAAAGGCAGCAGAACATCCCATGCCAGGTTTTCTGTCTGTGTGTTCTAAAAGTGGTTCTGAATACTTGGGAAACGCAAAAATCTTCTCAACAAGCAGGCAACCTTCAAATTGAGTCACCTCATCCAATACACCTTCAGTAGCCTTCTGTTTCCTCTGGGGACATCTGATAGCAGCTTCTTTGTGTATCTGATAACGTGATACTTCCAACAGTGTTGAATTCTATTTTTCCTTTCAGGTGCGAGTTTCCAGCCTGTTTCTTTGGTTTCCCCTTTATCCAGGTTGCTCACGAGAGATTCTCCTTGTGCTCTCTGTAGCAGTGATTTCTACAAGTAGTTTTCAGAAATGCTGTCATGAAAGGAGTGTTGAAACTGTTGCAGATCACTGCTCTCTCCACTTTAGCTGCAGACTTGGACATGGGAATATTGGGAATGTTTTCACAACACTGGCAGTGCTTCAGGCAGATCATGGTAGTTGTTCCGTAACCCTCTGCACTGCCGGCTGGTTTGGGTGTGTTTCTTTCATGGGAGCAGAGCAATGCTATCTAAACCTCCTCCAGTTTTCTGTCTCCTTGGCAGTTATCTCTTACACGAGTGTCAGTGCAGATTCACCCCTTCCCTGAGTCTCTGTGCCATCCAGCCAGTAACTGGCTTTCACCAGCCCCTTTGGTGATAGGCACAAGAATGGAGACAGCAAAAACCCTATTTTAAACCTGGCTTGCTCTGGGTCACACAGTGTCAGCCTCTAACACAAGGGAAGGGATTACTGACAGTAACTCCAGTTTAGATTATTATAGGCTAAACTGGGATCTTTTCCTTAAGAGAAATTCCCAGACTGAAGAAAAACATAGGTCTGTTGAACTGTGTATCAGCAGATAGATTTAAACTGCAGGGTTTTGGTAGTGTACAAAGTTGTTAGCTCCAGCTCTAATGTAGCAGGTCATCTCCTGACCAGTTCAGTCAGCAGTTTTTGCTTCCTTCTTGGTTCCAGTGCTTGTCTGAGCACAGTCAGTTCAACTTGCTACTCTCATGAACAGCTAACCCAGTTGAAAAGGAAAATGTGCTAATAGATTTCTTCCATCTTATTTTTCTTCCATCATGCCTACCTAGAAACATACATACACTGCCAAGCCGATAAGCTGGAATAGTTTTCCTGTCAGCCAGTGTCTGTACGCTTCAGATACCTGCCGGAAGGCAAACATGATCTATAGCCGTTGGTAGTTTAAGATTGGTGCTTGACTGGAAGTGGTCACTGCAGCTCTGCAGGCTAGAGGATGCTCCAGATGGCTTGTTACTTGGGCTTGTTAGTTGGATTATGCTTCACTGTGATGATTTTGTTACAGAGAGAGAATTGTTAGGTTTATCTTCAAGCGTTGACTTGATATGAGTGCTTCAGTACTGGAAGGAAATGGGCCTACACTTATTCTCAGCTTACAGAAACCCCTATATGAGTTTGATGACTGCTAATTTAGGATTTATGCATCGTTTCACAGAACAGATGAAGGGAGTTTACACAGCTGCCTTAGGGCACTTAAACTGAGTGGCGGACAGGACCAAAACAGAGTGCTTCCATGGGAATCGTAGTTCTGAAAGAAATGCTGGGAAGCAGAATGTAGGTGAGGTTAGAAGGAGTGGAAAAACAGTAACAAGAACATAAGTCTCCTTCAAAGAATATGCGTGATGGTTGTATGGTGCCATCTTTTGGTGCATCCCTCCTCTTCTGTTTTGTTAGGTTGTTGCTGACAGTGAAAGACTTCCTCTCCAAGCTGTTTAAATGAGAATGTCCCTGGCCCAAAGAGTGCTACTGACATGGCTTTTTACGTTACTCTTCCTGATCATGCTGGTGCTAAAGCTGGATGAGAAGGCACCATGGAACTGGTTCCTCATCTTTATTCCAGTCTGGATATTCGATACCATCCTTCTAGTTATGCTCATTGTGAAAATGGCCGGACGCTGCAAGTCTGGCTTTGACCCTCGCAACGGCTCCCAGAACATCAAGAAGAAAGCCTGGTACCTCATTGCAATGCTGCTCAAACTGGCCTTCTGCCTTGCCCTCTGTGCTAAACTGCAGCGATTCACCACCATGAAACTGGCCTATGTGTTCATCCCTCTGTGGGCCCTGCTCATCGGTGGTATGGTTGAACTTGGATATAATATCTTCTATGTACGAAGAGACTAAGCTGTACTGTGTGGGTTTAACACTGATGCTGGTACCAAGTTACTGGGTTACTACAGTTTTGCCACAAACTTGGTCTCCAAATTAGAAAGCCAAGTAAAAAATCAGCCAGGCTGGAGACTTTAAACTGGACCGAAGACTGAAAGTAGACTTGTTCCATTTTTTTTATTGTAAAGCTGTCACATATGCTCTTGTAAATAAAAGTATTTGTTCAACATAAGATGTTCTGATATGGTTATTCTTGTTATTGGTTACATGAAGTAAGATACAGGTTCTTCATGTGCAGGTAGATCTTCTCAAAGGAGCCACAGCCATTCTACCCCAGAGTATTTGGCAGGTTGGGTAGTCCTTGGGAAGAGGACTTCAGTTTGTTGCTACATAAGCTGTCACTCAAGAAATAACCAATTAATAATTTCCATAAGGCGGTAAATTTGCTTTAGGGATCAGTAACAGCTGAGAGCTGCCAAGTAAGAACAGAAAAGGAATTAAGTGGCTCAGCATTTATTTTTTGACAGTGAGAATCCACTGCCAGTCTGAAAGACTAAAAATAAGCACTTTTTAAGCTGTTGAAATAGACAATAACCAGTCTGTTGACCTGGGAGAAAAGTCAGTAGTGAACTGTGCCAGCAGGAGGGAGGAAGGCAGGCAATGGTGATTGTTTCCAAGAGAGAAATCCCCAGTGCTGCAAGAGGCTGGAGCTGCAGATGAATTCAGCGATGCCTCTGCACCTGCAGGAATGGGTACTGCAGCAAGGAAGATGGTTTTAGTGGCCTCATATTGAATCTGTGGTGGAGCTCTTGGCTTTCTGGAGTACTGGCAAACTTGGGTGTGAGTAAATGAACTTTTCAAATAACAAATGCCATGAATGGAACCAGGAGCATAATCTGTGGACTGAGAGCGCTCTTCCAGGAGCTGAGAACACCAAATTCAGATGTAAAGGTTGCCTAGGACATATGAATGTGCTTGCTGCTGATACCGATCCATTTACAGCTCCCAGGTACGAAAGAATGTCTAGTGAATGAAAAGAGCCCAGGAAAAACAATGTGAGGTAACTGGAGGTGACCAGATCAAAGTGTCACCAATAAAATATTCATTATGTACATTCAACTGAACTTGTCTGTAAAAAAAAAACCAGCTTCCTGTTCAGTCACACAGACGGGGCACAAATAAAAGGGAACCACACTGTCAGACTGCTGAGAGGGCTTTAGCCCAGGAACCAGTCTGCTGCAGGCTAAGGCAATGGTGCTAAATTCAGAACATCAGCTCACAAAAGGTCTTCAGAAAGGATTTAAGTCACAATTGCTTCAGAGCGATGACTGCCCCACTGTGCTAAAAGAGAAGCCAAGGAATGAAAACAGTCTGTAGCTGTTGTTAATTGCAAAATACTTATAACCCCTTTATTATAGTAAAAATAATGCATCAACTTTAAACAAATCCATGTATCAGCCCCAGTTGATAAACATGCTGTGATTTATGGGGAGCTGAAACTACCCTTTAGAAATCTCTTTTCCCTTCCCTGTCTTGAAGTTCTTTTTGGGAGGTGTATCTGTGCCCTGCTTCATTCTGAAATACACGTCATGAGAGGATCCTCTCAGGGTCTGAGAGGCTTTCTGCCTGCTCCCTTCACTGCAGCTGTGATTGTTCAAGTTAAAACTCTGCCTGAGATTAGGATTAGCTGTGGCAAGGAGGGGTGAGCATTCATCTTAGTACATGCTCTGGGCTTGCTGAATGTCGGGAAAGCAAGAGCAAGCAGGCATCTACACATGGGATATGTAGATATATACATGCATGTGTATGTATGGTACAGAGAACACACTTCATTGATACAGCCAATGTAGGTCTCTTCAGCAGGTCTTCTGTCAAATAGAAGCTGGGGTCGCTGAGCCGCCTGGGATGCAACCTCCACAGCAGACAAGCTAGAGCTCACGTGGAATTCTTACTGGCTGCTTTAAAATGTATGGAGAAGAAGAGTGTCTAAAGACCTACCTCCAATTTAGGTAAACTTTTATGAACCACTTAAAAAACACTTGTGGAAATATGTAACAAACATTTAAGCACTTTAGACAATACATATACATATATACACACAGACACACACTCACCTCTTTTTGGTGTATTGCAGCACCAAACATAAACCTGAGTACCCATAGTCTTTCCCTACCTGAGAATTATCACAGAATAAAGAGCAAAAGGCATTGTACACACACAGACAGGGAACCCGTGCTGCTCAGAAGAGCAGAGCTTCCCTCAGTCAAGTGGTGGTGTTAACACATCATTGTAATGTCACAAATTATGGAAGGATAAAAACTACCCTCATTAGGACTTGGTCTATGATTAGCAAGATGGGCCACAAATGGTGGCTCTGCCCCCTTAATAAGCCCCCTCTGTGCCACAGATGTAACAATTATCCGAAAGTTTGCCATCTCTAATTAACTACAATCGAACACAGTTGTTCCAAATCCTCTTTCAATTGCTGCTTCTAATGCAACACAAAAAGATGAACAATTTCAGGGTTTTGGTTGTGGATTTGTTTTTTTCTTTTCATTTGAAACATTTACAAACCTTGAAATAAGTGACAGATTTGGAAGACTGAAGCAGAGTTCTGGTGTCCTGCCGGTCACATGCCGACTGGTTTCCTTTAGCACAGGGTGTTTTTAGGACACAGCCATCTACAAGTGCTCAACTTTGCTTGCAGGATCCTCATCCTTACAGAGATGCTTCAGCAAAAGCAGTATTTGTACCAGATTCAACTGACCTAACCTCTGCTGACGCCTTTGCACACACAGTCTTGCTCTTCTGCAACGTGTCACTCAAAAGGCTGTACAATACAAAGTATGCTGTAGCACACTGTGACCTTTCCAGAAGCTGCTGCAGGAATTTCCTCTCTTCACAACTACCCTGTTCTCAAAGGCAGCCCTCGTAGCTGAGATGGAATGAGCTCTCCTCACACTTCATTTGAGACTGATCGGCTGATCTCCATTGAACAGAACAGAAAAGGTGAAAAGCAGATGTGATGCAGCTGGCAGGGAAGAGGGGAAGCGGATGCCGATGGCTCATCCTGACTTGTGAGACACAGGCAGAAGAGAACTACGACCCAAGTACCAGCACCCAGATGAACACTCACCCTACATATTTGTGGCAGCTGATGCGAGGTGTGGAGGGAGAGCTCTGCCTTCAGCAGCTGTGCTTGACACTGCACTTCAAAGCTTGCTGTTCTGAAATGAGACTGCAAGTATTTACCGTGTAGTGCTGTTATATATATTATACACATAATATATGTATATAGAAAGATGATACACATATTGTATATGGAGATTTGTGTTCCACGTCATTTTCCTTCAAATCATTTATACAAGATGGAACACTTCAGCATGCTTTGTAGGACAGTATCTACTTCTGTCTGATAAAGGAAAATACTCAATGCACATGTGTGAAAGGTCAAGAAACTTAAATTTTCTATTACCTATTTACATGGCTGTTCTTATTTGTCACCATTTTAAAATAGCTGACAAATCAAGAATAGGTTTTCTGTTCTTTTTCTACTTGAAAAATACAATTAGGTGACAGACACATCCCCACCTTCAGCAGCCTTGAGCCTGAATGTACCAGGGACATGTGTACAGACACCCCAAATGCACTGCTCGGCACGGGTGACAGTATTACAACATAGGCCAGCACAAGACTAAGTTACACACTGATTTAAGAGACAGAAGCAGTGTTATTTTCTCACACATACACACAGTAGTACAGAAACAAAACCTTGGAGTGACCTCATGGAAGTTTCCACGTTTGCTCAGTTTAGAAGTTGGGTGACACAAAGGTTTGGATCAAAGTGACCTTCACAAGATTCCCAGAAACTCAGAATTGAACCAACAGCCAGTGTTACCTATTTTAACACCACTATCTTTTGGAAACAGAAGCCACTGCTTTGCAGTAACAAAGCTCCTGAATAACTGCATCCTCAGAAATAAGTTCTTTGAATTTATTAGCACAGAAGGAAAAGCATGAGCATGTAACACATCACACTTTTTAACTGAGACTGAAGTAAAAATAACTCTGCTGAATTGGAAAAAGGAATGTTTGTACCCTTTCATTGTACTTTTATGGTTTTTAGGTTTGGATGCAGTTAGTCTTCCACATGATCCCTCAGACCTGGACAGGCCCAGTTACCGACTCACTGCTGAAAGCATCGGGCTATGCAGCCTAAGGCAATGTAAGGAACCCATGTAGCTGGACCTCTACAGTGCCATCCACTGTCAGTTCAACATTTTCTCTTCAGGCTTGTACTGAAGGTGGATGAAGAGTAAAGAATCTACAACTCAGTTCAGCCGTCTCCTTCAGTCTGCCTTTTCCAACAAAACCAATGTCACAAGCAGGCAAGCATAAGAGAAGTTCATGCAGCACAGAACAGCAGCGTGAGTGCAAGAAACAAGGAATAAATGAGACCCCAAGCTGAGTTTACCAGGTTTTTTTACTTAGTTTTTATCTCAGTGTTACTTATGAAGTTTATAAAGAAGTCACTGCTAAATGATGCTTTTTAGTCTAAATAATTCATTTCTGTGATTACAAAAGCTGTTGCTGCATCGATTGGATAGCCAAGTCCCTGAGCGTCCCTGCATGCTCAGGATACAGCTTTAGCAGTTTTGACTTAGTTACACTAGTCTTCCACACACAGGTCTCATTCTCAAGGTCTCATTCTCTTGAGACACTTGGAGAACAGCTTTCTCAACCAACTGCCCTGTGTTGTCTCAACACAACCAGATAACAAAACTGCCATAGAAAGCATCATCCTTAAAACAGAGGCTTAAGCTGCACCAAACATTGCACTTACATAGCAGTGGGCTGGAAGTTAACTGGTAAAAGAAAACATAAAATAGTTGCTGAAAAATCAAACTTGATAAAAATAGAATTTTAAACTGCTGCTTTAATCAATGTTTGTATCAGATTATCATAACTGTACACCAAATATTAAAGGACTATTTAGGACTAACGCCCTCATCAGTAGGCTCATCTATCAGCATGACCAGGACACAAGATCGGTGTTTAGCCATCACTGGAGTACAGCATAGCTCCAAGGCAGAGGAAATACGAGCGTCATGGCACAGAGCAAAACAGTGGTTGGAATATGATACACCAAATCCACAAAGTCAGTATCCCTGATGATTCTAACCCAAACAGAAACCCAGAAACGGTGAAGTTAATCACAGCTTCTGCATGGAACACTGAATGTGCATTTCTAAGAGTAATGAAATGAGTGACGGATGGGAATCGGTTTCCCGAATTTTCTCATGTATGCTGCAAATGCAGTGGGATCTGCACGAAGTATCAGTATCACCTATTATACAGTTTTTAAAGCGCACTTCATCCGTTTGGGAAAGGAATAAAATACCAGTGGGACACAGTGACTCACAACCAGAGAAAACATTCCTGTCAGCATCGTTCACAGCGAAGCAGGGGTCAGGGGAAATCCGTCCTTCCCCTTTCCAGCTTGTGCATACGCACCTAAAAACAAGGTTCTCCACACAGCTTGAGAAGCCCCCAAAGTCCTTTTCTCTCTTGATCACAACTGTACAGTTTTCATCCAGGTGGGGGTCTGGTGGTAGTCCACCATCTCACAACATTGTACTTTGCCAATCAGCATGGAGAAAACATGGATTTATTTCAGTCAATTCAGAATCCTCAGTCACATCCACATATGAGAGAACAGTCATTCTGATCAATGAGTGCCAGTCCTGTGTTTCTTGGAAGACTTATTCAGTTTTCCAAATCCGCAACATTCAGATCTGTTTCACAGCATTCCACTATTTCATGTTCCCATTTCCTATGTAATTTGCAATAGCAACTTACTTACTGTGCACATGTATATCTGCTTAAAAATCAATTTTATTTATCACCAAGGAATTCTTTCACAGATTAATGCTCATACTCAAATCATCACCCTCTGAAATAATACTTTTATTTCTAATACTAGATAGAATTAATATCTCAGTTAAAGAAGTATTGAAATATTCACTATAGTAACAAGGAAGGGAAAGTCTGCATGCCGGCAGTACCTGTACGGAAAATGCTGTTTCAGAGCCAATTTGCAGGCATCAAGGGGGTGACACAATACTGAGTAACACTTGTATATAACACATGAAGTCAGTTGCCAGTGAAATGCAAAAGATCCAGTAAGTTAAAAAACAAAGGAAAAGTAGCTACCACCTTGAAAGCTACTGGTAGTAACAGTACAATGCAACTCTTTGCTACCCACAAGCACGGTACCGGTATCTAGGAGAACAAGGCTACGCTTCTGCACACTGCATGGGTGAGGAAACAGGGCTGAGAATGCACCATGTTGGTACCAGGCAGGGCCAGCACGGGCCTTGAGCAGAGCTTTCCAATCTGCAGAACAAGAGACACAACTACAGCACTGGAGACTTCAACCCAACTAACAGGAAGGTTCAGATAAGAGCTGAAATCCAGGGAGGTGGGGGGGAAAGCAATAAGCAAAGACTAGTTTCAGTACATCAGAAACACGAAAGATTTATTGCTGAAGCCAAAGTGTGAATACGAAGTTGCACAGGGCAGGAAGGGACCGCTGGAAACCAAAGTGAGACCTTTAGCCAACTAATGAACAATCTGGGAGCTGAAACCCTCATGAAAGGTGCTCCCTTCTGAACAAGAACCGTAGCAGAACGAACACAACACAGGCAGAGGACAAAAAACTGCTCTTTTTTTAAATCTCTTTTCCTTTTTTTTTCCCAAACAAGCAAAGTAAGCAGCACACCCTGACACAGCCAGTCAGCCCAGACTGATGATGTCTTGGAGTACAGAGGGAGTTCTGAGAGCCACTGGTAATCCTCCCCGTATCATTGATACTGCCCACAAGGAATTCTGTTTAAAAGTGCGGCTCTGGCCTGTCTCAAAAATCACAGGGGATGCACAAAAAATGGAAAAGCTGCCACTTCTGTTTGAATCTCTGAAATCTCTCTGGTTTAATCTTAGGATTCTAAAAGTGATAAAAAGAAAGAACCAAGCAATACCTGAGCAGAAGTTTGAGGCCATCACTGGCCAAGACCACTGAACAGGTCTTCAAAAGGAAACAAAGTTCTGCTCCCTGGTGTAAAACCAGGTTTGCTAAACCATTTTCAAAGATGGATTGATTTTCAGCCTGGACAGGGCATGTGATGCAGGAAGCTGCTGTCAGAGGTGGGCACGCTTCACTGAAATCTGACATCTAAAAAAAGACTTGAATCAGAATGAACAATAGCGTAAGACCACAGGGAATATTTTAAGTAAACTAAGGTTTTGTTGTTGGGGGTGTTTTCTGGGAGGGAGATGTTGGGTTTTTAGAAGCAGTATCTGGCAAGGCTGGTTTTGATAAAGCTGGAGCCTTCGGCTGTCCCACACGGTGCAAACTACAACCTGCAGCTCTCCTCTCTCACTGCTCTCCAATGGCTGGCATAGAGAAGGGGAACAGAAAGCTACATAACTGTGTATGGATGTTCATAAAGCCGAAGAGATTATGAGTGGAAGTTTCCAGATAATCCACAAAGGGAGCTCAGCCCATGTTTCTACTATCAGGAAGGCTCAAACTCTTGAACCAATTAATTTTTCAAATCAGAACCTACTTGAGTAATAACTTGCCATGTCACACATGAACCGTTTGCTCATGTTGTGAGGGGAAAGCAAGATCCCTGAGGGTGCAAAACTGGTACTCGTCTCTTAGCCAGTAGTAAAGAAATGAGCAGTGAGACTTAAGGACCTATGAGCCACATCAGAGAGATTCATGTTGCTATTGCTTCTCTAGTATGTAATTATGGCTATGGAGGAGTAATGTTTAGCAATTCAAAAACTGATTTAATTAATAATTCCTTGACAGACCTATTTTAGATTTAAACAGATCAGGGCACTCATCTGTCAAATGGCTGATTTTAGTGCCAGGCCTAAGTACACAGTAACACTTTGAAGTTTAACAACCTATAACTAAAATGTTTGCAACAAAAGGACCTTAGGTAGTTGAATTAGATATCACCTGGAAATCACGTTGTTCTATTGCTACAAATGAACCCAAAGTGATAACCAATTGCATCAAAGGTTATAACCTGGGCAGGTAAAGGCTGTACAGCTTTTAGAGAGCTATAGGAAAAATAAATTAAAAAAAAAATAAAACATCAGAGCTAAGAGGGCACTGGAAATAACCACAGGCCTAGGATCTTCAGCTTTACATACTTAGTTGAAGGACAGGCTGTAGGGCAGTTTACTGCTATTCGTAGCTACCTGAAAAAGAAGTATCATTCAGATGTGTCTGAACTATACATTAATATGTTACACCAAGAATTAAATAAGTTAAATGACAGAGGTTTTGCCATTACTACACCAGATGCTAGCTACCCTTGAACACAGCTTAAGAGAACTCAAGCGTCCCACAGGTGGGGAGAGAGAACAGTTTTAATGTGGACACCACTGTTACTTCATTCATTAAACAACTCTTGCTTCCAGACTGGGCCTCGAGAGGAATCTTCCTACTGGACACACTGGCAATTATCTTTACTGCCTGGTGCTATCAGCACAGGGAGCAATTCAAATCCACATGTGTCTCCACGAAACACAGGTCACTGCTGAAGTTTGAAGCCTTTACAGCTTGGTAACCATTTAAATCATCTTTGTTGGTTTAATTTTAGTCAAGTGAATTACTTGAAGGGGGATGTTGGTTTTAAGTTTTAAATGTGAAATGGAGCTGCCTTAACTGCGGCTGGAGCAGGGGAAAAAGGCAGGTGCAGAAAGGAGCTTGCTCCCTTGCACCAGCTCATCTAGAGAGGTGCACGCAGGTCCTAAAGCCCATGGGGTGTCCAACTATCCTCACAACAGGGAGGGTCTATCTCTGCTCCACATTAACATCTGATGCAGGAGTCTGGGGAGTGCCTCACTGAGCCCCTGTGAAGGAAGGACTGGTTTTGTGTTCTGACTAACCTCGATTTACGGAGAATGCCTCAGCGCTACCTCAGTTTGCTACAGCTCCTCACCCCACAGTGGCGTGAGGGCATCCTATGCGCTAGTGCAGGTAGAAACATAACCATTTAGAGAGGCAGTTGAACTGAATTGTTTTTTGCAGACCCAAAAATAAAACCAATCTGTTATTATGAACCTTTATTAAGCGGCTCACATTTCAGTATAAATCACACTAAAAAGATCTTTAAAAAAGATATTTACACTACAGTGCTGACACATTTAAAATGAAAAAATTGGTATAAATAAGCTCTATGGAAAAGCCTGGAATTGTCAAAAAGAATTCTGGCTCATCTTACAAAAAATATATATGTTAAATGTCAGCTCTACTCTAAAACCTACAACTCAAAATTATTTAAAGACTTCTTTATGTTAAACCTGCAGTGTTTACAGTGCATCTGGCCCTAAGTGCTTTGATACTTCACAGTTATGGACAGGCACTGAGGAATGTTACAAAGCTACATAACTATTTTCTGTAACAGATGCGAAGGCAAGTCACAAACTTGCCTCACAGAATTTATGAATCTTTACATTATTACATCATTAAGTTTAAAAAGGAATTTAAAACCATATATACAAATTTAGCACAAAAAATCATCCTCTCTTTGTCCATGCAGTTTTGGATATGACGAACTATGCTGTCTTGTATCATCTGGATGTACATGACCTCCAGAGCATAACTTGCCTTGTAAGTCCTTGCTGCCCGGTTCAAATTTAGAATCCATTTCCAACTTAAATGCCGTCAATTCAACGTGATCCAACCTAGTCTGAACAGTCTGGCCCCCGGCATCGTTGGGTGCCACTGTCTTTTCAGACAGGTCAACATCCATGGGTTCTTCCTTTATTCGGTGAGAGGCGATAGGTTCGTTTTTTATCGGCATGAATTCCTGCTGCAGGTACTTTGTCTGGAGAGCAGCTGAGAATTTGGTGTCTTCGGAGGTATTTTTGCTCATCGTACAAATTCTGCTGTCAGCCTGAAGTCCAATAACCGAAGACTTGGGGTCTGCAGAGGTCCCTGCTTCAACAGTACTCGTATTTTGAGAGAGTTCTTCCTCTGAATGGTATAGCTTGAGGCGGATATGCCAAGCCAAACTGCACACAGCTGAAACTGTCTTGAACTGGTGCACAACATTCCTTGGGATAAAATAAATGTCATTATCGAATAACTGAATTCTGGCATATCGGATGCCTTCCCTTCGCAGCTGATTGAGTTTTGCATCATCAACCCACTGGACACACTGGAGGATCAAAGGGAAAGAAAGGAGAAAAGGGGGTGAAAACTCTGATTTAGCCTCACATACCCAGACAGCAGCGGCGAGCATGCTTACCTGTGAGAGCGGAGGCTCATGCAAATCTAACTGCATTCGCTGAACTACCTCTAAGAAGTCTTCAGCATGAAAACAAATTACATCTTTGGTTATACGAGGCTGCTCAGACCTACAGAAGAGTAAGAATTGGAGAGTCAGAGCCTGAAACTAACATGCTACAGAGAGTAACAAAGACAATCTGCAAGTAAGGATAAGCAAATGATAAAAAAAAAAAACACAACCACCATTTTGAATGAAAAAAGATTGTCTAGAAAGGCCAATTCCCAAACACAACCTCATTAAACTGCTTAAACAAAGTAACCACAACTTCTCTACAAGTGCAGTAAAAGCAGCAATGAAAGGTCAACAAAACTCACTACTTTCCGTTTTTATTTTCAACTGACCTCTGTCTGTCTTGATGCTGAAAGACAGTTACCTCAGATACACTGGGCTTACTCTATCACCACTCTAACATGATACAACCATCAGGTACCTCAAAATATGCAGCAACCTGACTAGTATTGTGGCAACCATTGATTAGTATCTTTACCTCAAACACCTTGTTCAGAGTTAGCAGTAAGGCTGTATCTACACTAAGCTGCCATAATGCAAGTACGCAACAAACACTGGCATCCTCTACAAAATACCCCTGTAGAATACAATCTGATTTGTGCTCACTAGAGAGCTACAGAAGAGCAAAACCTGAATTAGGGTTAGTTTCCATATTCAAACTGTAGAATTCACCTCTTGTCCTACATCTCCCCCACAGAAATGCCCAACATTTATATCATTCCTCCAGAGACATTATCTAGAATTGGCTAACAAAAGGCAAAACCAGCTACGACCCTTACCACTTTCTGATCTAAAAGCCACACTCACTTCTTCAATGGAAATATATAAAACTAAGTTCCATGCGTGCATTTTTGAGGGATGTTTGGGTTTTAAGAGCTTTTTTTAAAATGTGGTGAGATATGAAGATTTCATTTATATAGGATAAAGCTCATGTTGGAGTGGGTTTGCAAGGGAAATTTATCGGCCAAAAAGAGCCTGGTTAATGACTTTGTTCCTCCATCCTCTGCTGAGTCCTGCGCAGGCTGACAGGAGCACACCAACTTCAGAACTGCACTCAGGCTGTGCTGAAAGGAGCCATGAGCCACTGGGGTCCCCCCAACTGCTGCACAAACCCTACAGACAGTCAGCCCCTTGCCCTGCACCCCTCTGCCACCTCCACCCTGCCACATGGGGCCATAGCCTCGGATCTGCTGGGCTCGAGGCAGGAGCTGACACAGCAGAGCAGCTCGATGCATTTCAGCATTTGTTAATGGATGTTCCAGCACTCTGTTATAAAAGCAAGATGATAATCAATATTTTATATTTTTATATACATACACACAGTGTTATTAACATTCCACAAAGCAGGCAACGATGTGCAGTTTATTGGGCTTTTTAAACTGAAGAGACATGTTTATTTTATTTGGGTCACGACCTCAATAAAACAAAAAATAACCAGTCTGAGGCTATTTTTAGAGTCCCAGATCAACTACTGAAAGTATGCTAGGGCGAGTTTGCAAACCACATATTTTACTTTCAGTTTTACAAAGATTAAAATGACTCTCTATATTTTGGTCTATCTGCTCCTGAAGAGGATTCAAGCACTGAAAGCAAAAAGCCTACAGAAACATCTCTGATCGGTGGCATAAAATGTATCAGCTACATTCATCTTCTTTTTATAATGCAGATCTGTTTGGTTTTGTTGGTTTGGTTTGTTGGGGTGTTTTTAATACATCTGCCTCTGGAGTTGACAATATTTGTAAATGAAATTGCAAATTAAAAATACAAATAATACCAAGGCTAGGTTGGATGGGCCTTGGAGCAACCTGTTATAGTTAAAGGTGTCCCTGCCCATGGCAGAGGGATTGGAACGGGATGATTTTCAACCTAAACCATTCTGTGATTCTATTAATATCTGCATACTAAAAGAAATTCAGTCCAAAGCAGTGTTTTCACAGCAGTGTCTACTGTGTTTTACACATACAGGACAAAGTATAGTTAACGACTGCTTTTAAATCATTCCTTCTTCAGTCCCTATATATATGTACAACAGTACGGGTTGCAATTCTGTCACAAAACATGACATGCCTTTTGTAAACATAACAGAGAAAAAATTGTTGACATAATTTTTAATCCTGCATTTGCAGATTTGGTATTTAGCACAACTCTGCAATTATATTTTGCAAAACCTTAAGTTTAAAGGGTGTTGTGCTCCCCCCCCCAAGCAAAGCAGTAGCAGAATAGTTCAGTTGCATGTCCAAAACTGCATTAAATCCAAACAGAACCTATAAGATGACTTCAGAAAACTCCTCTTAGAGCACTGCTACAACTATTTTTGACCATTTTTTTTCCTTAACCTCCTTCTTTAAAAGGGCCGGACTCTTCTTGCTGTAACTTTTCAAAACAGATTCAAGACTACAGGTTTAACCACAAACATTTCTGACCTAATGCATCAAGTCTGGCAGTATATAACAAATTCCTGTGATCATACAGACAAGCACTAACAACTTCACACTCTGGAGCACCAGCTTGAAAGCTGCTTGCTGAAGCTCAGGGCAGAGGGGTTTCATTTTGCCCTTAGCTATGCTATGAAGTGCCTTTTGCTGTCCCTGTCACAACCCACACACATTTCCCATGTAAAAATCTTCAAAGTTTCCTTGATTTAAAATTTCACTGGCATTTCATGAGTTCTAAAGCATACTTGGTATCACTGCAAAAGTGATACCAAGGCATTAGGTAATCAGCATGATCACAGCACCAGCGTTTACCACAATCCAATGGAGTGCAGCATTGGAATCTTGCTGTGAAGGTATAGGATGAGAACGGGCAGTTCTCACTGATATTTGAATTACTATCAATTTAAACTGCTATTAATTTTCACAGGCATGCAAGTTCGGGGAGTGGCATTTTGTTTGGTTTTTTACTTCTTTTGATAAAGCTCTGAGTCTCTCTCATACGTGCAAAGGGTATCAAAATACTCAGACTACACAGAATCTCAGCCCTTGCCCTGCTACCGCTACTTAGTCTTAATTCACTCCAGTTTCCCACAGTCGGAGCAAGCAGGAAGTTTAAGGCTCCAGCTATCATCAACCTGAAAAGGAACTAAGCTGCAAACCTCAGAGCCAAAAATACAAACACACTAACATGTAACAATCCAGTTCTTCCCCAACTGCAATTATTCCATTTTATATCTCCCTGAACTCATGCCAAGTAATACGAATTTGCATCTTTGCATCCAAAAGGAATTCATTCTTCTAATTTCCAGACAGATACAACCAGCAAAAAGGTGTTTCTAGTGTTCACATGTGCAAAGGCAACCTTCAGAACTAAGGTCATTCTCCCAGTCCTAGGTCAGAAGATCCTGAAAAATGCTTCTTAGATCTGGGCCAGGAAGCCCATATGATTATGGGCTTTTTATTTGGCTAAAATGTAAACAGCTTCAAATAAGATACATTCACTTCCTGAATCTCGTTTGGGAATTCCAAAGACAGATACCAAAGAGTATCATATAACCTCCAACAGGATTATTCCTTATTCATAAATAAATCAGGGTTGTAACAGCCATGACTTTGAAGCAGCAGCATAAAAATTCTGCTCATTTCCAGACAACACAAAGAATTGCCCCAAGGTCTTCCTGTGCATCTCTGAGGCAGAAACTTGGGTTAGTCCTTATGCACTACTTAAAGCAAAACAAAGTGTGATGCGTTTTTACGCCTAGCATTAACTGTGTTACAGCAACCCTGTTACAGCTGTAAAACTGTCACTGCAAGGCACCTTTCTCCTTTCAACCCCACAGGGATGCTGTACGCAGTCTAGCAGAGGGCAGATAAACACATCTAGTGCACAGAGATAGGGGTAAGAAAAGAAGTCCAGTATCTACTAAGTCTTCATTAAATCCCTAATACTAGATTCCTTCCACCAATTATAAATGGAAATTGAGGCATATATTTTTCAAACACCTCAAGTGGAAGTCAATCACCACATACCACTCTCCGCAGTGCACAGCCTTCAACACTCCCACAGCAGCTGTAGTCTGTCGTTCAAAACCTTGTCCTATGTGATCTGCATGGGCTCGTGTCCGGTCTTCAAATAGCATTTCACGGGGTTCACTGGTTCGAGGTAGGTACTGCAAGTTTTTTATTTCATTGGTAGTTCTGTATTAGAAAAACAGCATTAGTAATAAGAAATTGCTCGTAGTTACCTAACATCCACCACAGCCAACAGGATTGGTTTTCTTCCTTCAGTGAGAACATACAGTCAAATGAGTAAAAGACATTAACACTCAGGACAAATTCCAAATGTAATGAGCTATGCAAAAAATCAGAATAGCTATGCAATTAAAGAAGAAAACCCCAAACAAACAAAACCTAACACCACCAGTGTCAGGCCCTGAATGCTCTAAAAGCCCCCAATGACAGAGAAGCCCCACCTGCAGTCTCCGCCTACCAACACAATGACAGAGCCCAGGAGCAATATTTAAGCCATGCTGCAGGAACACCACACTGGACCTCAGTCACAGGCATGCTGGCCCACAGGCTTGCTTCCCAGCTTGACCTCAGGACATCTTTGCCATGACAGAGCTGCCTGGCCATCACTGGACCTGATTCTCACTGGCAGACTGATTTCCTGGTTTGACTTCCTATTACCAGACCTGCCCTATCACCACACTTGCCCCTGATGCACTTACTGGAGGCTGGACTGAATCTGGTCCCCAAGCCCCAGGTCTGCCCTACCTGCATCTCTCAGGCACTGTGAGACCAGGCCCTACTGTGAGCACAGCCCCTGGCAGGGAACTGCTGACCTTTGCTGCTTCTTGACTAGGAGATACACATTTCAATTCTCCCTGAAGTCCTTCTTCATCATTCATGTTTCTACCAAACTGCTGGGAAATGCATATGGATATCCAGTTCCATGTTGCAGAACTGGGAATGAGGAATAGCGAAAAATTATTTTTTCAGGGTTTAAAGGAAGTGAAGGACACGCTGCAAAGTGGGATTAGAGCCACAGCACCATTTTCTTGGCCACCTGGAGCCAACATTGAGTGCCACATTCTTCCAAGAGCTGTTTATAATCATAACACAGCCAAGGTTGGAAAGGACATCTGGAGACTGTGTAATCCAACTTTACCCATTCAACTAGAGCAGGTTGCTCAAGACCACGTCCAACCAAGTTTTGAGCAACATCAATGACAAAGACTCCACAAGCTCACTAAGCAACCTGTCCTAGTGTTCAATTACTCATACAGTAAACTTCTTTTCTTTTTTTTTCTTTTTTTTTTTCTTATTTTAAATGGAATTTCTTGTGATTCAGCCTGTGCCTGTTACCTCTGGTCACGTTAATGGGCATTGCTGAAAAAAGCCCTTCTTACAACATCTCATCAAATGCTTATACACACTGGCATGATCCTTCAAAGCCTTCTTTTCTCAGGGGTAAATTCCAGTTACCATACAAAGGGTTGAGTTGGAAGGGATCTTCATCTACTTCCAACCCCCCTGCCATGGGCAGGGCCACCATCCACTAGAGCAGGCTGCTCCAAGCCCCGTCCAACCTAGCCTTAAACACTGCCAGGATGGGGCAGCCACAGCTTCTCTGGATAACTGTGCCAGGGCCTCACCACCCTCACCGGGAAGAGCTTCTTAACATCAAAGCTAAACCTACCCTCCAGTTTAAAGCCATTACCCTTGTCCTGTCCCTACCCGTCCCCATAGGAAACCCTCTCCAGATTCCTTGTCAGCCCCTTTTAGGTACTGGAAGGCTGCCCTAAGGCCTTCCTGGAGCATTCTCCAGGCTGACCAAGCCCAACTCTCTCTCAGCCTGTCTCCATAGGAGAGGTGCTTCAGCGCTTTGATCATCTTGCTTGACCACACCACACAAGTCTTGGAAGGCAGACATAGGGACATTGAAAGTGAAGACCTTAGGCCCACTGTAGGAGAGGATCAGGTTCAAGACCATCTTAAGAAACTGAATGTGCACAAGTCCATGGGACCTGATGAAATTCATCCCTGGGTCCTGAAGGAGCTGACAAATGAAGTTGCTAAGCCACTGTCCATCATATCTGAAAAATCATGGCAGTCAGGTGA
>WYDI02018005.1:0-18184 GCA_009867235.2 Psittacus erithacus | reverse complement strand
AAAAATTAAATTTAACTTAAAAAAATTAAAAAAATAAAATTAAACTAAATTTAATTTAAAAATACTAATTTAATTTACATAATAAAGAAGAAACTGAACAATAGTTATGCTAATGTTTTCAGGACTATCCTGATCACCCCTTTGGTTTAGTTAATGTTTCAGCAGGAAGAGTTTATAATACAAGACACTGTCAGATTTGATTCTGAAACAAGCAGGGTGATTAATATTACACTTCCTAAAATTATTTAAAAGATTGTGGAATTTGCTGCAGAAGCCAACAGAAGGCTGATCTAGCCCTAACGTTCTATGTCTTTGTTTTAAAGTGTGACTTACTTTTTAAACAAAGTATGTTTCTGTGTTAGCCTATGTTCTACATCACTGACATTAATACTGCAGCACTCAAAATACTAACTGCTCCACTGTTTTCCTTTCTTGAAGGAATCATATCAAAATGCTTCAGATTTTAAATGTAATTTAATGCAACTAAAGGTTAATAGAAGTTTATGAGAATCAGTCAGGAATTTATGTTCATCAGTTTTACTACAGAAGCATAGAAAATCTTCACTTTTGCCAAGCATGTGCTCCCATGTAACATGTAGCCAGTTACTAAAACCATTCATGTTTCAGTGTCACTGACATTGCAAAATGTTTTCAGTTTGTCAGATATGGTACGATTTTGATGTAGCTGTTAGTGCTGTATGACAAACCTCTGGTGCTTACACTCAATTTGGTGGCCTTGGAAAATAGTTTAAACTATGTTCTTTATTAAAAGAATGATTAAAATAAAAAGCATTTGATAGCTGCTTACCAGTGATGGCTAGTTTTCCTTTAAACAGTTTGTCTTACTAATATTAAAGATTTGTTATTTGCTTGTTTAAATCTACTATGTCAGTTTTTAATCCTAACCTCCCAGAATACGTATTCTTGAGCATAAAATTCTCAGTCCAGTTAGAGGTCTCTTTAACATGAAATTACTTTAACAATACTGCTAATAATGAGTGTATTTGTATCCTTTTAGATTTCTATTAATTCCAGTATAATATACCACTTTAAACAATGTCTCACCTTCAAAGTAGAAGGACATTTGCTCATACAGAAGTGAAATGAAATAGTTAGCAAGAGTTTCCTCATCTCCTGAAAAAAATGCTCTGGAGCTTCCGTCAGATCTTAACATAGATACCATGGAAGCAGCTACAAAGCTCACTGCAGTCAGGAAGGTACTGTTTATTGCCTTCAATCACTAGTGTAGTTCTATGTTTGTAAATAGGTCATATCAATCAAAATGGACTGAAGTTTAACCTGCCTCTACAGCTCTTCCTCTGAACAAACCTGACTGTGCATGAGGGAGGTAATTTTGGGTGGGTGTACTCATGGAGTTAGTTTGTTTCATAGCAGCCCATTTGATGCTGTGCTTTGGATTTGTGACTCAAACTGTCTAGATAACACACCAGTGTTTTTGGCTATTGCTCAAGTGCTGCACAGTGTGATTTTCTTCTTGTCCCATTCTAACCCCTCAGACAGCAAGCTGAGCGTGAGCAAGAGGCTGAGAGGGGACACAGCTGGGAGAACTGATCCCAACTGACCAAAGGGATACACCATACGATGTCATACTCAGCAGTAAAAGCTCAGGGAAAGGAGAAGGAAGGAGGAGACATTCACAGTTACGGTGTTTGTATTCCCAAGCAGCCCTTATGCATGCTGAAGCCCAACTTCCCAGCAAGTGGCTAGCTATCTGCCTGCAGATTGGAAGTAATGAATGAATTCCTGATTTTGTTCTGCGTCTGTGTATAGGTTTGCTCTACTTATTAAGATGCTATTACCTCAACCAATGAGTTTTTTTGCTTTTAATCTTCTCATTCTCTTCCCAGTTCCACTGTGGGAGGAGTGAATGACTGGGGGGTGTTTAGCTGCTGACTGAGGTCAACCCACCACAGCAGGGATGTACATCACATACAGACCTGTGTTAATACCTGATTATCTCTTACAGAATTCCTCCCCTTCCCCTGCTTTCAAAGTTTAACAAGATGCAGATTTTAAAGTAATGCTTATGTTTGGAAATTAACATTGTTCCCATCATGCAGAAAAAGGGGGAAAGTTTAAATGTTTAGACAATGATTCAAAATAGAGACTTCTAGGTGGACTATCATTGCATATATAACACCCTACATGGAAATAGTACTTTGGTGGGTAAAACAGAGATTCTGAGAGCCCTGGGCACAGTTCTATATTTGTAAATAAGCATCTATGCAGTGAAATCCCTGCAGTCAGTTCTGGTTTTCTTATCCTGCTGAAAGTCCCATTTAAGAAACACAGATTTAACTTAAAAAGAAATATTGTGAGGGAAAATGGCAAGGGGAAGAGAGACATGATCTGAGAAGTCACACTGACTGCCTAATGTCTCTTGGTGGTACAAAAAGATGATGCTTTTGATACAACTAGTGTATATCCATGTCATTATGAACAATGATTCCATTTAAGTTTAGTGCCTGAACTGTAAGTGATACTACTTCAGGTGGTTATACTCTGTTCATGTGAGTGAATGCATCCTCTGAGCTAAGCTGAATTCCTTAATGATCACAGAATTCTAAACACTGTCTGTCCTGGTGCAGACAATGGAAGAAGCAGCCCAAATATGCAACATGCACCTTAGGTCAGGAAGCAGAGAAAGATCTAGCCTATTATGTGTTTCCTCAGAGAACAAGTGCTGAGTACTTTTATAGATGATTTGCTTTGCCACACTGACATAGTAGGACTACAGTGAAGCAATGTCTGGCTCTTTGTCAGTTAGAGTATTTACATATTCCTGCAGATGCTTCAGATGCATTTCATCATCTGGAAGTACATTTTAAAAGCCCACAGCCATTTTTAG
The DNA here is from genome assembly GCA_009867235.2 of Psittacus erithacus. Lineage (NCBI taxonomy): Eukaryota > Metazoa > Chordata > Aves > Psittaciformes > Psittacidae > Psittacus > Psittacus erithacus. Next base: position 15,315 of record WYDI02018005.1, on the reverse strand, counting down.
CAGCTGCTTTAAAGATGTCATTCTTTAACGGCTCCAACAAGTTTCAAGAGAGTTTTAGATGGATTTTATAATGTGGTTCACAACTAGAACTACAGTGCTCCAATTTCTTTTTGCAACACAGGTATCCAGAAATAATGGTTACTTACAGGAGGCCCATCAGAACCAGGAAGGCCAGGAAGGCCAGGCTTGCCTTGAGGTCCCTAAATGCAATAACAGAGACATATCTTAAGAACAACAGTGAACATTATATTATTTACAAGCATAATGGAGTGTCATCCTTGCTGAGGACTGGTAGGCCCTAAGCCAGCAAACTACCGTAAAAGTTTTTAGCATTTTAAAACAACTGGCAAACCCACTACAGCTGTAGAGAACAATAATAACAATATGTTTTTTTTAAAGCAACAAATAAGGGAGGAAAAAAATCCCACCCCAGATCCAACACATTTGACTCTAAGAGCCAAGCATATAAAATATATTTACACCTATATATCTTGATATAGATATCAGGGATAAACCAAAACTATGACAAAACTAAATCCAGAAAGATGCTATCATAGAATATATAAGCACAAGGCCAATTCTTACAAACTTTAGCCAATACAAATCACCCATATTCCTGAGAACAGGCTTCAGGAATTACCTGTGAACATGGAAACACACAACACAAGGTGGGGAAGAATTCTCCAGTGTACAAAGTATTATTTAGAATTTCAGGAATGAAAGGATTCGCCATATGAAAGATAGTAAACAGTACAGGTTACAGAACTCCAGCACTCATAGTTGAAAGCATGGTACATTTGTGAAAGCCTCTTGAATGCATATATTGTGGACCTAGCCCATTTTGTTAGAATAATACTTCTGCGGCACACAGGCAGGTAAAATGCACATACATCGATTCCTAAAATCTCCTTCAATTTCCTCTAAACTATATATTAAACAGCGAAGAGAAGCAAAATCAAAGAATCAATAGTGCAAGAATTCACCAAAAGGGGAAGAAAGGTAAAATTAGTGGAGAATTCGAAACTGACATTTCTGAAATTAATAGAAGACATGTTTCAAACCACAAGAACACGTACAACAGACAGATAAGGAAAAAGAACACAAAGTAGCACACTACGGTATGTCAATTACACTGCAAAGTTATGTCAAAATGTAATCCTTGAGAACAGAGAACTTGGGTGGGTACCACCTTGTTATAAAAAGAGATTAATAAAAATAATTTTCACAGCTTGCTGTGAAACTAATCAACATACAAGTACACGCTGTTCAATATTGTAGATGGGATTATGAAGCTAATAACAGAGAATTAACTGAAATTAAAGAGAGGAAATGATGTTTGTGAAAGGGTTTATATGAGAGGACAGCCAGGCCTCCGTTGGCTATTCATTTACTTAATGATTTCAGGAATATCTGCTAATTTTTAGATTTTAGCTTACTATTCTGTGAAACACAGCAAAGCTCTTAAACATACAAGCAAGGTGGCTGCACAGAACTGACTGTGAAATACCAGAATAATGTTGTAACTTACTTTTTCACCAGGAGGTCCGATAGGACCTTGAGGACCAGGAAGCCCCTGTTAAAAAGAAACCAGTGTGAGAAACCAGGGAGAACAATATACATACATTCACTCTACTAAAGGTCCCTGTTTAAACATACTGGCAAATACAAGTGGCTTCCCCCCCAGCCCCCCTTACAAGTTAGATCAGGAGTTTTATGTGAGACTTTCGCACAAGCTGCTATTCTGGCAGTGGGTCTGTAACAAGATCCTATTCAGAGTCCTCCTCCAGGTGTGGCCGTTCCTGCTGCATTCCAGGAACACTGAATGAGTCATTTTTCCCCTGAATGAAAAATCCCTCTGAAAGCTTTACTTGAAAACTCTGTTCCCACTGCTCTGAGTACATTTGCAGTGTTATATATAAAATCATTGAAGCTTTATCGGTTTTGCACATTAAATGCTAACCTTTTAGTAGTTTACATTTATTAATCATTTGCTGCTGTTATATCATACATCTTAAGAGTTATTTTACACTTACCTGTGGGCCTGGAATTCCTTGCTGACCAGGAGGTCCTGGTTCCCCTTGAGGACCCTACCATGTAAAAAAACACCAAGGCATTAGGTTTGCATTTCTGCACTACAGATCTTAATTGTCAGTGCTAAAAGGAATACAGGCTCATCATTGTTCCCCCCTCTTTAAAGTCCACCACCAATTTTCTATCCAGACTGACTTTTTTTTTTTTTTTTTTTTTTGTTAATGCTAATTAACATTATGTTTGGGTTTTTTTAACAGAGAATAACAGACCACATGTAGGACCCTAAGCACTGGAGTCCACGGCGCTAAAGAAGCTTGACAGAAAGCATGGTTAGGCCTTTTGGCTGAAACCTGAGTAATAGATGGCTTCTCTTTTCTATGTAAAATCATAATGAACCTGAATATTCTGACAGAAAAGCTTGATTAAGTGGAAGAAATGGCATAGTAGCAGGGGCAACAGAATGTGGAAAGGATTCTTAAATCCACACCCTTTTCAGTTCCCATCTTACTTACTCACCATGTTTCCTTTTGGGCCAGAAGGTCCATCAATACCTGCAATGCCCTACAACACACAATATAAGCATGAGCGACTTTCGGTGGACTTCCATTTTTCTCCTGGAAATTGCAAATATAAAGCAGTTCATACGTACAGGTTGTCCAGGGGGACCAGGTGTACCTCTGGGGCCCAGTAATCCCCGTGGACCCTGTAAGAGACGAAACACTTATTAACATCCCCATGGCTCTTTCTGAACAGAGATGCCCAGGAGCAGGACTGGGGCAAGGAATGTCATAGGAATGGTATATTTGACCTTGATGATCTTAAAGGTCTTTTCCAACTTAGTTAATTCTATAGGAAGGATGAGGGGAAAGCAGCATGAGGGTTGAGAGACAAAGAAAGAAAGAAAGGAAGAAAGGAAAAAATCACCAGTAACAGATTCTCTTGAATCACAGAATCAACCAAGTTGAAAAAGCCCTTTAAGCACATCAAGTCCAACTGTTCCCAACTCTGCCAAGGCCACCACTAACCCATGGCACTGAGGCCTCGTCTCCACGGTGTGTGAACACTTGCAGGGACGGTGACTCCAGCACTGCCCTGGGCAGCCTGTTCCAATGCCTGAGCACCCTCTGGGGAAGGAATTGTTCCTCCTCTCCATCTAAACCTCCCCTAGCACAGCTTGAGGCCGTTTCCTCTTGTCCTATCCCTTGTTCCTTGGGAGCAGAGACCAATCCAACCTCACTACCCCACACCTTTCTAAAGCGGCTCTAAGGGGGTGCCTGCACGCGGCGGAGGCCCCGCCCCTGGAACCGGCGTGTGACACCGGGCGGCGAGGCAGCAGCCCCGGCTCTGCTGACCGCCGGCGGCTCCAGCCCGTTGCCGAGCGGCTACCTGGCCGCCGTGTGCCGCTGCCGGCTGCGGCCAGCCCCTTCCCTCCCGGCCCAGCCACTATCGCACCTGAACAGGATGGCAGTGTAAGGGCAAGTGTGGATTTAGCTGCTATATGGTCATTTCAGGCAGAGGTAGGAGATAACTATTTATATTTCCTGGTGCAGAACACTGGCACAGCATCTTCCACTAAAGTTTCAGCTGGGCCTTGGCCTGAAGGCCTGACCTGAATAGTAGCAAACATGTTTGTATTCCTGTCTTAAAAATATGTTGGTCTTCGTTCTCTATACTACTATTCTAAGAGAAAAACTGCAATATTCCAACAAATTTTATCAGTAGTAAAGATCCAACAAATAATTAAAAATGACTGATAATTTTATTATAGTAAATGAAGGCATTCTGGAAATCACATTTATTCCTCTTACCCCATGAAGCACAGTAGTGTGAAAAAAGAGAAGAAGCCAGGCCTTATTTTCTAATAAACAGATGTTTAGAAAACATTTCCAAAGCAACAGGGGCTTGGTTATATTCTCATGCATCAAGGACTGCAGTGCCTGATTTTACACAGCAGGATGAGAAATAGCTTTTGTGATTCTGGAATTTAGGTATGCTTGGCCGGATATATCTCTGTCCTAATTCTAATCTTGTACATGACGTTTCACCCCTAACAGAACTGTTCATTTGTTTGCTTTTCAGCCATTATCAGTATTCTCTATATGCACACACAGGCAGTAATTTTTATATCTGGAATTCAGAACAGTTCAATGGAAAGGAAAAAAACACCTGTTTGTAACAGAAACAGAAGAATAAGAAAGCATTGCTTACAGTTTCACCTGGGAGACCTCTTGGTCCTACTTCCCCATCTTCTCCCTGGTTTTTTACAAAAGGAATGTAAGTTTTAGGAAAAAAATAACCATATTCCCACCTCATGAGGATTCACTCTAGATCTGACTGTGTAAATAGCAACTTACTCTTGATCCATCTTCACCAGGTAAGCCAGGAGGTCCCTGTGGGCCACGGTCTCCCTGTAGGATAATGAAAGTTATAAAAATAACACATCTGTTGCTGGAAACAATAGTGGATCAGGAGCGAAATGAAAACTAATGTGTTAGTTGAAGTCTGATGTGTCAAAACACATTGACACAATGATACAAACCTGTAATAGGTTACAGGATTCAGTCTTTTGTTACTTCAGCATAAAATTAAACATCGTTGATACAATGAATTACTTGTGTTTGTAAAATTTCACTCTGTAACTGTTCTTGGCCCCAAAACTAAACAAACCACTGCTACAAAAGGCAGTGTTACCCATATTTTCCTTTGTCTCACCAGCACCTTCCCCCTCCAGCTACACAACATATTACTGCCAATAAAATAAGGCACATATACACGGGTCAGAAGTTGCTGGGCCCTGGAATATACACGGTGACGTTTCAGAACCATGCACCCTTGCACCAGTCATTGAGAGCTTTGGGACTGACTTGTCTGAGGCTGTGGAAAGCAGCCAGAATTCCACACTTCCCCTCAGAGGCTGGGGCTTTTCAACTCTGTATATGCAGAGCCTCAGTAGATTCTGGACCATACTTTTAGGATTTATTTTTCTTTCCCCATTTCTAAAGAGAACTAGTGTGCTACATAGCTCAAACACCACTGACTGACCTCTTTCTGGGCAGCGGGTTTTTAGACTATGACTTCCTTCTGGCAATGGACAAACAACCAAGTATTCATGCTGTTTTTCTTAATTTTATCAGTGTCTCCAAGGAGCCTGACCACTGCGTGGATCCTAGCAGAAATATATGAAGTTGCTCTTTAGTAGATCCATTCTTTACTCTTTTAGACTTTTCTGGGAATTTTAGGTAACTTGCTGTCTTACTCCAAAGCTATTTAATATTAGGGATGCCAGGACTTTATTCAACTGCCTTTCTAACCTCTGTAAGTTGGAGTTGGCATCGGAAAGGAAATGAAATTCTGTGAACTGCACTTTAATAGCCATAAGATGAATCAATGCAGCAGTTCCTGTATTTTGCTAAGTTTTGGAACTACTCAATGTGATCTGCCAGTAGAGCATGTGGTTTTCTACATGCTAAATGACACTCCTGAAAGATGATGAGATGCATGATCTGTACTCTGCCTTTCAATTAACGTTCAGGTGAAGACTGACTTAAGCTTTCAAATATTGAAATAGCTTATCCCCCTCAACGGCTATCTTTCTAGTCTTGCAATCACCTGGCAATTAGATTAGGAGCTTACATTCAGTCTCCTGGTATTCTCATGCACTAAGAACCAAACTTCCTATAATTATCAGAATTCTCAGCCTTCAGTTCTCTAATACTTTCCTTCAAATATTCTGTTAAAGCCAGAATTTCGTTTTCTTTAGACCTTTCCTTCTAATATAGAGTGTCTTGCTTTTTTACTGCAGAAGGGTTATACATCTGGTATCTCTAAATAATAGAATTCAAAGACATAAAAAATGAAGTTAAAAGAATATTACACCATGTGGTTTGATCTTCCTTACACTGAAATTTAATCCAGGATCTCCTGTCTGACAATTTGTGTTTGACAAAATCTTCACTTCAGAGACATTCAGTTTGCAACTCATATTTCAAATACGAATAATTCTAAAAGTAGTCCTAAAACTTCCACACAAGTTATGTGTTTTCAACATCAATTCTCTTACAGCTGAAACCTAACTACAACAGAAAATTTGCTTCTCTTGTCTTCTGTGCTCTTTATTGCAAGCCAGAGAGAAATGAACACTTGCATTATATGCTGTCAGTATATATGAGTCCAAAGAGCTACAGTGACCTGATCTGGCTTTGAATTTAGCTGCTTTTAGAAAGGTCATACTTTGTACTTTAACAGAAGATTTCCACAGAAACATGAGAATGCAGTGATTTTAAATAATCGGCTGAAAGAAATACTATTTTGCAAATTTCAACCCAAACTTATACTCCTGCTTTAGTTTATTTGTTTAGAAAATATGAAACAAATAGAGTATTTGCAAAAAAAAAAAACAAAAAACACCAACAACCAAACACAAAAAAAAACCTCCAGATCAAAAAACAACCAAACAACACAGTTATTTATGACTGGTCCCACAGAGAGACAATTCTAGTAGTTCAGGTTGGAAAGCTCCACACATTCCCTGATTGAACCAATTTTTGCTCAGCCTTCAAGAGTGAAGTAATGGCAACAGCTTAATGCCTATACCCCTCTGCTGGTCACCTGCTGATTAAGCTGAATTTCAATTCTATGATGAGCTAGTTGCTTTACTCCTTTTACGTAAAAGGGGATGATGAAAGAGCACCAAGACATTTCTGTATGACACTGGAAATTCTTTTCACATTGCAAACAGAATTCAGAAAAGTATCTTTAGATGCTACTAGAAAGAACTATATTATGGGCCAGCAGACAACACAGAGATTTTCTGGGAAGCGTGGCAATTGTGCTAACTCATTGAAGGGTGAGAGCTGTAGTAATTCCTTAGTCATGAAGGTTTACAATATATGGGAATGGTTCTGTTGACATTCCCACTCACTGCTTCTTTATGGTTCACTGCACTTACCAGGACAATAGTAAGGGATTTACATTCAGGAGAGCTTGTTGTTACTAGCATCTAACTTAGGGGTATAATTTAAAGCAGAAATCCCCTGCTCTGATAATTTCTACACTTTGTAGGGAAAGATACAGTCTCATCCTACAGATTGGTACGACATAAGGAGCAAGCACATTATTTAAGTATTACTTCAAATTTTCCCATCTGACCTGACTCTGATCTTTCTTTAAGCTGCAGTAACTGTAAAAAGCCACACTGAAAAATTCAGTTTGTAATTCAAATATACAAATGCATTTGTTGAGCAAGCTTCTCAGCAGGTTAAAATCTGTCATGCTCCTGATACAGAAACTTCATGCTCATTTCCCTTCCTATTACTATTTCCCTTAACAATCAATATAAATCCAACAAGCAAATCCCTAAACTAAGAAAAATTAGAGCAAAACCTAGATGATGTGATCTGAATTCTGAAAATATATTTAAATCATTAATATATATGAATTGCTGTCAATTGATATTACTAAAATGTTTCAGAAGGAATACATTACATGACAATACAGACAGTATTCTGTAGTGTGAAAAGATGACATTCTGTTTTCAGTTTTCCCATAGTCCTTAGTGTTATTTTTAATGAACAGTGCATTATTTCTGTGAAAGTACCAAATTGCTTTTATATAAATATACATGTTTTTCTTACCCTGTTACCTTTGTCACCAGGGAGGCCAGGAAGACCATCAAACCCTCTGTCACCCTAGGAAAGAAGAAATTACAGCTTTAGTAAATGACTACTGCATTCTGTATTACTCTGAATAAATTGTGCCTTCTCTCTAAAAGTTACTCTCTGCTCTTGGTTATATTTAAATGTTTGATATTGAATGAAACACATGGAAAGAAGCACACAGCTCAAACTCATGAAATTTGCTTTTATGCAATACATCAAGAGAAGATGCCACACCAATTTTTTCACTGTGCTGTAATTATGCCATTTATAAAAAAGAAGTCCACACTGAAATGAAGCTTGGTTCTAGCTGTAATTTGCAGCTGAAAAACTAACTTTACTATTGCTGATACTCTGTAAATAGAAACTTACTCTGAGGTACATGAATCATGCCCCAGAATCAAATTACTTCAAGGTCAGACCACTAACCATTACCATTAATTACCATATTTTAAATGGATGATTGATTCTCAGCTCACATCTAACCCAGCTATCTGAAACCTCAGTATTTTCACTTGAGAAAATTTTGTGGTGGCCTGGAAGAAACTGTGGTACCTACATAAAATCTGTCTAGGCCATTCCAAGACTGAAATAAAGCCTCAGGTCTCACTATTATTTACCTTTGCACCAGGTTCTCCTGACATTCCTCTGGCACCATCAGCTCCAGGACGTCCCTGCAAAAACCAAAAGGGATAAACATTTGAAAATGGAGTGGAAACAGCTAATATTTAAATATATCTAAATAGAAACTATGTAGCCAGTGTAGGATGGATCCATACACTACCTACCCTTTTGCCAGCTTTTCCACTTGGACCGGGAGCACCTTGAACACCACGAGGGCCCTGAATGTAAAGAGTGTAATTCTTAGAATCACATTCATGTCAGCAAAAAGCTAGTTAAACAAGCTAGTTAAACATCTCTCCTCAAGAACAATGTATGATTTTTTTACACACAAAGTGCATTTTTTTCCCAGAAGATGTGCTCTGGTTTCTGAATTCCCATGAGCTTAAAAAGAACACAGGCATCCAAACTGTCTTAGCACTACCAGTTTTAACACCATCTTTCATGAGATGGCACTAAACACAGCGTAATTGGTCCTTTCAACATAAAAGCTTCTTAAGTTTTTTTCCATGGCTTTGAAGATCTCAGTCCTGTGGTTTGATAACCTTTTTTCCTCTCATGCCAAAATTATTTTAGTCATATTATAGTTATTTGATGAAAGCTAAAGAGTGCTTATTTCAGATCTGTAACTCATACACAAACATAAGTTGTTCTGCTAAACAGCTCACATGCTGTCTTAGCTTTACACAGTAGTCTTAACTAGAGGGAGACCATATTACTCCAGACTGAAAACTACTTCACTTTTCAAACACATGTAACTTTCACCGATGGCTGCGTAGGTGTATTTTTGTGTGGAAGCTTTCTCATCCCCCATGTAAATTTGTCTTTTCAAGGTGAAAATTGCAATGGTTAAGTACTAGCCATCCAAAATTACCGAGTAGGAAGAGAAAAACTACTAACAACATAAGCTAGCAAACTGGAAGACTGACCAGGTGATCACAGTACTTCTTTGTTTAATTGCTTTGGTTTTCTTCTGCAAATATTCATGTGGAGTTTTAAGAAGGGCACTTAATAACGTAGCAAAACTATGATACCACTTATGATCTGTCAAAATCATTGTTCCAGACACTCCTATCATGATTTCTGCAAGAACCCCCTATTACTTTTAGGTTTAATCTGAAAGATTTCAATGTGTTTCAGTGCTCCATAGCATCACTGTGCAGGAGCTGATATAGTAGTCAGCTAAGAAGAAAAGCATGCACTGATTCTTAAAGACTTATTCCAACTATGTCACGTCTTTCTTGAAAATATCCTGTTTAATTCCCAACTAAGTTCAACCTCTCTCACCTTATGAGATCTGATAAGATCAGAGCCCAAGGTCATACAATTGCAGACTGACATGATTATTTAACAGAGAAAAGAGCCTGAAATGACAATATTAAAACATGTTTTCAAGTGATGACACTCTACATGTGATAATTGCTCTTTGTTATATAAAGATTCTTATTTTCATGTTTCAAAACATGAAAACAAGCTATTACATTCTATTAGGACAGCACTATAAAAGCCATTTTTCTTCAATAGTATGTAGAAAGAAATCATTGACTGATTTCTTCTAAGTGATATGAATACATTTTCTTAAAGCTATACATGCTCAAACTTAACAGTTAGTATTATTGTACCTGGGGACCTGGTTCACCACTTTCACCCTTAGCACCTGCTGCTCCAGGTCCACCCTTTATGAAAAAAGCAAAACATGTTGTTTAAACATACAAAAAACTCTTTAAATGAGTAAATTAATTTCTATAAATTAATTACAGGGAGAAAAAAACCCAAACAATCCCCTATTCATTAGAAGGTATAAATTCACCATTTGAATCTGCAGATACACCACGATATATTACTATCTAAACACTGGGCCTAGCTGGGCCAAAAATCTGTTACCAAAGAAAACGCCCATCCATTCAAATGGGATCAAATGTAGCAGTTTGTTCTGTATTAATATTTGAGAGCTAAATATGAGTACAGTAAGAACATATGAAATGCAGAAGTGCATCCACTGTAAAGAAGCCAACAGAAATGAAAGCCATCTCTTTTTACCTTTATCAGTTTCTGTGCTGTATAGAAAATAAGTCACAGAGTTCAATCCAAAGATCACCATAGTCGATGAAAAATACCCTGTCTAATCTTGTCATGAATTTCAACGATGCTTAAATCAAGGTCTCTCTGCATCTGGCCCAGAAGAAGTGGAAAACCTATATAACTGCATCTCTTTACTATCATTAAATGACGATACAAATTTTCAGAGGAAGCTTTACTCATAAACAGACCTAAGCCAGATCTTCATCCAGGGCAAGATATTGTATATAGAATCTGGGGCAGAACTACTCAAAGTTTGTTTTCCTCACGGTGGTTTTACAAAATAAAACAAAAAATCTTGAAGTGCTCACATAGAATACAGGCTCAGGAAAGGAACATACTGGAGTTTACTATTATGGGCAAAAGAATTTTTGCTTTTCTAATCTCTGAAGTAGGTCATGACCAAATGTATGTATTTAATATGAAACAAATATTGCAGACCTTGGAAAACTGATAATCCTCCTACATTCACCTTAGTGACCATTCAAAGAAAGAAATTGTCTCATGGCTTGACTTAATGCTGAGTCTAGCATCCTGGAGTGGAAAGCTTCCCACTGACCTTGCAGTGTCCTAAGCAAATTGAAAATCAGATCCTGAGCTGGTACTGGCAGTGGAGAGAACAGTGGCTTTGGTAGGTGGTGACTGTCTGTTTGGGTTTCCCTGACGTAAGCCCTGCTTTTAATTAACATAACTGATAACATTTAATATCTGTAGGCAGAAATGACATATTGCATGCTATGTTCACTAAGAATGTGAACTCCAGACTCAGTCGAAGCTAGCCTGGGACTTTGATTGCTATGTTTGAGACATATAATAACTGATATACTTTAAAATGGATCATACTGGCCAACAAATTAATTTTAAAAAATACACTTCCTATTAAAAGCAAAAGCTCCAACTATTTAATTCTTAAAGTAAGCCAGGCGCACAAACACTTGACAGATAAAGAATCTGTAGTTTCTTCTGGAACTGTAGTCCAAAAATGTTGCCAGATCAGAGTTGGATTAATAGAGCCTCCTGGTGGCTTCAAAGCAAAACAACTATTAACATTGTTAATTTGTTGGACTTAGCAAACAGAAATTCATGAAGGCTTTTATAACATGAAAACATGAGTATGAGGCCAGGTTATGCCTCCGATAAAGGTATACAACCTACTGTCAATATTATTCCAGTCTTACAGATTAATTCCTTGCTTACAGCAGTTGCATAGTTATTTTATCTCTATAGACTGAATGTTATCTTGCAGGTCTCTTGATTTAAATACACTTCTAGAAACAGTGTATTAGTTTGTTAAATAGATCCAGCATATTTGACTATTTGCAAGCGTTGCATACCTAATCTCTATCAATCAAGAACCTGACAGCCAAGTTCTCTGCTTGGTAGCAACTATTTACTTTCAAAGAATTACTCCAGAAAAGAATTGTTCTTACATAGGTTTGCTTAAAAATACAAGTCCAGTGATTTCGGTTATTTCAGTTTCTAGGGACCAAGTGAAAATTTACCTGAAAACAGTACATTTCACCTAGATAAACAGCCTGGTTTCATGAGACTGGCCAATCTGGAGCACAGCATAATCTGGAACAGACTTTTTTGATACTACATGAAGATGGGGCAAAGCACTCTCAAGCCAACTGAGAATACAACTTACAATGGTTTTAGTATCATGTAGCTTTTAAGAGTCACTGAAGAGAATGTTAAGCTGCTAAGATCAGGGAAGAACACAATCCAAAGTATTCCTTATACTTCCTCAAATATTCATTCAATAGTATGTAATTATTTTATGTCCCTCTGGGTTTCCTTTGTTAATAAAAGTGGTCACTGGAGGAAGTAGCACCAAGAGCCACTGAGGCAACCTTCCAGTTGCATTGTGCTGCTTATAATTATACACAGGAGATGGACAGTAACCTGACCAGTACTTTCTGTTGGAAATAGTAGGATGCTATACTCATGTAAGTAATGTAGCCTTCTGCTTTCAAACTAATGGACACTGTACATTCAGGAGAGTGAGGATGAGAGGGAAGAAGAAGAGCCTGGAAAGGAAGGACTCAATTATTACTGCTCAGGTAAGGGCTGTTGCTGAAACATTACATTAAAGAACAAAAGAAGTGCAAACAAAGGGAAACTGTATCTCACCCTACAGTATCACCACTAAGTTATGACCAAATCTCCTCCACAACTGTGATGAGTGGCAGGAAACTACTTTAGCGAAAAATGCTATTGCATTCTGACACAAAGAGAAAACCTGGTGGCCTCCAGCAACTTCTGCTGCTGTTTTCTATATATGCTGCCGTAGTTGTGACTGGCATATCTCTTTTTCTTCACACAATAAACCAACAGGAACTTGCTTCATTTTGGTTACCCAGTGATCACTTGTTTTCTTTTCTCAATAGCACAACTGTATTCTTGTCTGTGTTTTACAATTAGATGCATGTCTGATCTAGTGAGAAATGCTAACATTACTCTTTGTGTGCACCACCATAATGACAACATAAATAAAAATTACAGCAGACACGGATCAAAATTCAGGAGGCCAAATATAGGCCAATCTCATTGTGCCATCACAGCAGACAAAACAGCTTCCAAATTAAGTGCATCTTTCAAATATGGATGCTGTTCCAACTGTAGAAAACAATTTCACTCTACATCAGAGGATAAATACAGTCACCTGGGTGAAAGTTAGAAAAGACCAGTCTACAAAGCTTATGATCTTGGCTGCATCATTTGTTATTTTGTATCATAGTACAAATGATTTATAATAGCTTTTTGAAAGACAGTAAATGCTAAAATACACCATTTAGTGGACTACTGAGTCTGGAAAGTATCCATTTCGTAAAAGAGGAAATTGCAATTGCAAGATGGATCAGGTGGTTTTGCCTTGCTGAGTTTCCTACCTGGTTTTATTCCTTCACTGTGAATATTGTCTTTTCAAAGTGTTTGTAGGGATTACAGAGGCAAACCTATCTGCAATCACAAAGTTGATTTGCATATCAACAGAAAAGCTTGTGTTCCATATATAAACTTTGTATTTATACATAAACAAATACTCAGATTTTTGAATATCCACAGAACTATTTGCCAGATCGTTTGGTATTAGCAGTCAAGCCAAAGTCAGGACTGAAGTAAAAACTGCTTATAGGAATGTCTCTTTAAGAACTCTCCAGATTCAGCTTAAATAATGAGCAAAGATAATGTTGCACACTCTTGCGTTAGTAGCTTCTGTAGAGTTTCATATTTACCACAAGAAATTTTATGAATATTATTACCGAGATGACTGACTGCAGAGGCATATATAATTAATTACATAAAATTACTAGTTTTGTAAGTCTGCCAATATGCAATATCCAAGCATCCCAAAATCTACAGTAAAAACTGATATAGCATTCAGGTTGCACTGCAGACCTTGAATAAGAGCACAAACTATGGCTTTAATTCTATCAGTTTCTTTTGAAATAAAAGTAGTATAAATACAGAAGTGTAGGCAAGGCCAGAATGAGATTCACTGACTTGCATTACTGTGTTCTTAAACCTGTGCCCGTGTTGTTTACATACCACAGGACCTGGTCTTCCAGTGAGTCCCATGGGACCAGGTGGACCTCTCATAGCAATCTGAGGAAACAAACAGATCAAAACCACTGATATCAAGAAAAAGCTGCCAGCCAGCATACAGATTCTATTTTAATACAATTTCATAATGCATAAGCAAATAGCCCCCCGTCATTGACTCAGTTTTCAATAAACATAACTACTGTGATGAGATGATGATTAAAACTCTTCACATCCTGCATGACATAAAGTGGATTACTTTTTTTCTGGGACCTGTACCCTTGTGACAATTTCATTTGCAGGCTCCTTATGCTCACCCTGGCTTGCTGAAGAATAGCTTGTGCTTGAGCTTCCTGAGCTGAGATTGTTGGGCCCTTCTCACCATCTCCACCAAAGTGGAACTGCAAGTACCAAAACAAGAAAAGGATTCAAAATTTATCAAATTACAGCCATACTTGTTCTGAGCTGCAACTGTGAAAACCAAAGACGAGCTCTCAGTTTTCAGTTCATTCCATTAACTTCAGAAGACTGCTGCATTGAGGCACTGGATCCAGCATGAATATTAAGTCATCGGTAATAGCTTAGAACTGAAATGCAAACATTTTCTTTATTTCATAGGATTTGGGGTTTCATTTTGTTTCAAAAAGAGGCTAAAATAGACTCATAATTGTCTTCAAAACCTCATTAAAAATGAGGGGTTTATATTTATCAAAAGTAACTAATTCTCTGTACTTTGGTAGCTACCCACAGAAAAATGCAATTCAATTTAAGGCAGACTTCAATTTCAATACCTACACATGATGATAAAGAGCCATGCATCCCACAAAAGGTGTCTCTCACATGTGACGTGGCGTTTTGTGCAAGATAGTCTGCTACTACTAAGATAATTCCCCCAAGTAGTGGCATTTTCCTATCACCTAATTATTGGTAAGCAAATATTTCTGAGACTTTACTTACTTTGCTTTACTTCAAAAATACTGTCCCTTCATTTACAGGTGCTTTATCAGTTCTCTGGGCTAGCAGTACTCATCAGAGGTTTCACATGCACACATAACTTAGGAAAAATTAATTCCATGTGCTACTTTTCATACCACAAAGCTGCAAGATACTTTAACAGCTTTGTGCTTGTTCCTCACCTGCTGTAACAGATGGTGTTTTGCTTTGACTCTAGTGGGAGCAGAGCTGGCTATGTGCATTTGTATTTCTATTCAAAGGATGCACAGACTCTTCAAAGAGGATGTCGCGGTTTAGGCTCAGTAGTAACTCAGAACCATGCAGCCTTGCTCTCTCACTCCCCCCCTCCTGCCCCCCAGCTCCCGGAGGGATGGGGAGGAGAATCGAAAGAATGTAACTCCCATGGGTTGAGATAAGAGCAGTCCAGTAACTA
>WYDI02018004.1:0-12276 GCA_009867235.2 Psittacus erithacus | reverse complement strand
CTGGGCATGATGTGCTGTGGTATGGAATACCTCTTTAGTCAGTTTGGGTCAGGTGTCCTGTCTCTGCTTCCTCCTGGCTTCCCTTCCTCCCAGGCAGAGCATGAGACTCAGAAAGTCCTTCGTCAGTGTAAACATTGCTGAGCAGTAGCTAAAAATATCGGTGTTTTCAGTACTGTTCCCAGGCTGAAAGTCACAAACACAGCACTGCACCAGCTACTGAGAAGGAGAAAAATGACTGCTGCTGCTGAACCCAGGACACCCTACAACATGCATTATCGGTCTTCATATGGTCCTTAAGCCTCATGTGATTCAGTTAACTTTTTAATGCCAATTACTCAATTTTATGCTCAATTTTAGGCTTGTTTTGCAGTTGGCTCATTTGTACGTGCTCTTTGAAATACCTGGTTTACTAATAACTTCTTTGGACTAGATGCTGTGTTCTGATAAAGCAGTTCCAATAAACATGGATACAGAAGTTGTTACCCTGTTGCTGCTTCCTGAAATGCAGCCATGTCTTTTGCCAGTGGAGATCAGTACTTCAGACATCTGTTCTGATGATAGTCCGGTTTCTCTGGCTTCTTCCTCTCTGCAATAAGAGCAGCATTTGGTTCTGGTGGTTTGTTTTCTGAGCCATTTAACAATTACATTAATAATTTGGAACGCGCTTATGCATAAGGAGCCTGTTTTTACTCTGGTATTAGCTATTCCAACTACTTCCTGAGGAAGTTTTCCATCCATAAGTGTTTTATACACTCTTAAATACATGACATCACGCGGATCATGCTGAAACACTTAATTTTCCAGTAATCCAGATGGTTCCCAATCGGCCATCTTGCTACATTATTTACTTAGAGTTTTTAGGAAAGTTCTTAGTAAACTTTATTTCTGGATAAAATACTGAGTAGCTTGCTGCCAAGAGCTAATTCCTGTGGGATTCAATTAGAAATATGTCTGAGTCCTCACTGACGACACAAGACCTGTAATCTTAGTTTTAATTCATTGACTGTGAACTCTATGTGCGCAACAGTATCAGTTTGTGTCCTGAAAAAGTTAATGTGCAGGTGTGTTATATCAACACTGTTCCTATTGTCTATCAAATGTATGCTGTAATTGCATGAGGAAAAAAAAGTTAATCTGAAAATATCTTTTCCATATATTTAAACTGTGTAATTTAAGCAGAATTTCCCCATTTATTTCTTGTTCCTATATCTAAAAGTCAGGTTGTTGGGGGTTTTTTCCCTCAGATTAATGCAAGGTTGACTGAATTAATGCAAAGTTCCTGAATTTGTTCCTTTCTTTCTTACTTTTCTAGTATTGGCACCACCTCAGCTTTCTTGGAGATTTCTTTTTTCTTCTGAGCTTCCCCAGATTTCTCAAAGCTTATGGAAAATCCACATTAACAGCACACAACACTCCTTTGCCAGCTCTTAAAATTCTTGGATGCAATCTATCTGGAGCTGCTGATTTAAAAACCGCCTTACTTCTGTTCCTATGTTTAAGGCTTTCCTTAGCTATTGTTAGAATTTTGTCATCTATGTTGGTTTTCTCCACAAATGTAGAACAGAAGTTTTGTCTGAATTTCCCGCTTTCTGTGAAATATACTGTAAAAAATACTCCTTCATGCTGTTCATACGAGTAAACATCCGTTGTGAATACCTTCACCTCTTGAGTATTTTGTCATTCTTGCCTTCCAATTTGTATTTTGTGTTATGCCTGGTTTTCCTTTGGTTGTGTATTGGTTTTAATGTAGGTTTTGCTCCCCAGCTAATGCTGACTTTAGTTACAAGATTGCAAGTTTAGATTTACAATACACTGTTGGCGTATGCTTTTTAGATTAAGCTTCTGGGAGTGTTTTCCTCATGACACATAATTAAGAAGAGAAACTATTAAGAAGCAAGACATGCTTTTAACATGACTTAGTCTGTGGCAGAAACAATTTAATAGCTACGTTCATGATTTAACATGCACAATATTCTTCTATGTGCATTCGTGACACCTTCTGGGTTTGTTTTTATAGGTTACTGGGCTTTTTTTTTTCTCTTCCTTTGACCAGTTTATCCTTCCGAATGTCCTGAGTAATGAATTGAGTATTTTGTTATCCATATATTTTCCACTAGCTTATAGTAAAGCCAGTTAGATTCAATTTATGATTCCAAATTAGTAATTCAGTTCCTATTAATTAAAAAATATATGTGTAGGGAATTAGGTTCATGTCCGGTTTCTGGTCCTTTGCTTAATTTTAGCCTGATCATCTTTACTTGTGCTAAAAGAATGGTCACCTGATTCTTAAGCTACTTGATGCCATTGCATTTAACTTGCTAAGTTTTGCCTGGGAAGCTTTAGTGGTTTGGTTTTTGTTTGTTTTCTCCTCTGTGACCAGCTAAATTATACAGTTTTTACCTAGAAACGATGTCATAATGTTCTACAAATCTATCTCATTTAGTCTAGATGTCAGTTAACCTTTTGTCTTCGTTTGTTCATGTGACAAAAAGAGTATTCAAGATCTGCCAGATGTTTTTTGTAGTGCTTGAGTGATCATAATTCAAGAGTAGATCCTAGTATGAGTCTACCTATGTGACAAGAGTTTACTGAACGAGGACGTACCTGCTCTCACTCAGTACCTCAGTATCACAAGAACTTCGTGAAATGAAGGCTTGTAGTGTCTTCTGGTGAATGCTGAACTTTGATATACCTTTGGATAGTTCAGGAAGGACAGATGTATTCACCCTGGCTTTGCAAATTGGCTTATAAGCACTAATTTTTTTTAGTAGATTTATTCTACTTATTTCATACAGGTGGCTTGTGGATGGTTTTGGCAGGACTCACAGTAGCTTCCTTAAATCTGCTTTGTCATAGGGATTATTTGATGTGGGCAGCTCCCTGGAAGCTGCATTATGCCAGCTTCGTGCCTCTAGGCTTTGCTTACAATGGTGATTAACATACTGCCAAAATATATTCCTGTTTAGTTGTAAATCACTTCTCCAAGGTCTTTGGGATCTCAACACACTTCTAACAGTTTTGTTTGAACTTCTGGTCATAAAATACCTGTGAAGCAGGGTCATACTCAAGGCTTTTTAGGAAATAGTCAGTAGGTGGTGGAGTATCTAAACCAATCAGCAGCAATCCAATGAAGGCTATTCTCAAGCATTTTAAGAAAGGCTTCAGCATCTGCTTGGTCTTAATTGTAAGTATCTGCTGATTCTCTTGTGTTAACTTGAAGTTACACAGTTGTAGCATGTCTCAGAACGCTTCTCCAAATTCTTTGTTCAGCAGTTAGGTATTGCCTGTTAATATTCCTTTGTCCCCTCTAGGATTTGAACATCTGTATTTATTGTGTCTACAGGTACCTCAGCTATTGAAACTTCAGGAAAACCCGCTGGAATTGAAAATAGCCCCTTTTTAAAGACAGATCTGTGTAGCTGGGTAGTTGTAACTGGGAACTAATGTTCTCTGCAGGTAGCAGAGCGATAGAATGCAGGGTGCATGAGCGCCAGTCTGCAGCTGGAGTTCTCATACTGCACCTAGCCTGTCCATTTTAAGTTTTCTAAATTTGCATGCCAATTCTGGCATAAAGCTTACCATATAAAAATGCACACCCCCCTCAAAATGCTGAGCTCTCTTTAACTTGAAAATTGCTCATGTAACCATGGAAAACATGAACTCGGGAAAAGAGCAATTGTGCATTGGTGGAGTCCTTTACTGTTGACAAAAGTTGTTGCAGATATTGATTGTTCCGTGACTTTTTCAAGTGGGCAGCATGAACTTCATAGTTTTCACCACAAGCTCTTTCCTTCTAAATATGTACTTTATACCTGAAGGATAGTCCACTTGGCTTCTAATATCATTGACCTGGTTAGAGCAAAATCCTCCTTCGTCAGTCTGTTTTACCTTGTTCTTCTGATGCTAATCACAGTGACAAAAAAGACATAGCTGCTTAATACGCTAGAGCATTTCTGATGACACGAAATCTGTGATAGATCACTACAGTATGCCTTTGAACATTCAGGATTGAAACAGGATTGTACCTCTGGACTGCTTTGAGGAGAATGTTATTTGAATTTGTCCTGCCTTAGTTCAGTTAAGATGTCTTCTCAAATTGATGAATTATGTCTTCTCTGCTTGTCTGGAAGAATATTTGTTGCTTCTCGACTCCTTGCTGTGCAGATGTGATGCTTCTGTCAAATCCGTAATAATGAAACAGCAACTTTTTGCAGAGAATAACTGCAACTCATAGTCTTGACAGCACTGGGGCAGTTTAGTGATTAGTGACATGTAATTTGCCAGTAATCAGTGAACTATATACTGTGGATCAGTATCAGCAATACAACAGAAATCATTGTACTAGATGCTTACAAAATGTTAATAAGCACCTACAAATTTCTTACACACCCTTCTACAGCTGATCCCACTCATGTGTTCACACAGTTCTTATGCACATCCCCTCTCTTGTGAGAAGCATGGGTTACAAATTCACACTTTCAGTTTTAGGAGTGCAGATTCCCCTGTTCCTACATCCTTATTGTTGGAGATGCGAGCACGTGTACCTGTGCAGCTAATGCACATGCCGATGGAAGCGTATCCTGTGTGTTCTCACATGTGCTGTTAAGCAGTGGGTCCCTACTGCTACGTCTGATCCTCTCATCCCTTTGCTTGTACAGGGCAACTACAGACCGTGTTCGACAGTGAGGATGCTGTCATGCTTTAGAAGTAATAACACCTGCTGCTCCCACCCCAGGGTTTCTAACAACAATCACAAATTCTTATGCTGCTTTTCAAGCCTTTAAAGGCTCTCGGAAATCTAATCCCCTGGCTACTGTTTAATCTGGGTGATCATTGTCTTAAGCAAGCTTTGTTATTGTTAACTTCCTTTTAGTGCTATCAGGTTTTGGGCAAACAGCTTCTCAGAACATGCTGGTTTGAGTATTCTGTTCACACACACTATTTACCCTCACATTCCTACCGTACCATCTGTTGTTATCCAGGCTATGTTACCAAGAGGGAAGCATGCAATTCCTGTACAAAAACCACGCCAGCATCAGTCCAGTGAAAGCAGAACTAGTGGACACACAAAAAAACCCCTGTGGTTTTGCATCCAGTTTTTATTTTGGGAATCACCTTGGAAGGCTTCATGTGTGGAAAGGTTAATGAAGTATAAAAAATTAATTCCAAGCTACTGGATTCTCTCCAGTCCAGATTTGGCCACTTGAGGCAGCCCTGCTTGGCACTGTTTGTCCTGATCTGTTTCACTGTGCAAAAACAGACACTCGAAGAATACTGCAATAGTTTGTAGCACATGTTGAAAAGTTGCATCTACTCCAGTAATATCAGTGGGATGGTTTGAAAGCCGCAAGCTGTGCTAACAGCTGCATTGGAAATGGCTTCCAGGATGCAGGTTGGCTTGCTATGCTTACCTGGCTGGCTTCTCTGTGGACAGTTTGTCCTCGGGGGGCTTAGGAACTAGGGGTGAATGCCAGTGTGTATGAACTCCCACAGTACAGTGCTAGTAAAGACTCTGGAGTTGTCTTTCTTCCATATGTCTACCTCCTGCAAAGACTCTGTGGGAAGCTACTAGCAGTGGAATGTTGGCATGGTTGGATGTCTGTCCTTGAGGAAGAAAATGCTGATTAATTTTACAGCAGTTATGTTTACCAATACATGTAGTCCGCATGGATTTTTGCCCATAACCCTCTGTCTACTCTGTCTGGGTTTTAGATCCCAGTTATGAAGTCACTGATCATGTTTTTTTCTTCCACAGACCAGTTTAATCTAATCTAATCTAATTCTTTGTCGAGACAGGGTAGGAGGGAATTGTTTCACAGTCCTTGTGCTGCCTTTCTGTCATGGAGCAGTGATAATTTAGGGAATCATCCTGACTGCACACTGCCTTACAACTAGAGAAGAAAGTTCTCTGGATGCAGCATCGCTGCATCATGGTTTTGTTGGGTTTTTTTCCTGAAAAGTTTTTCCTCATCCCGTTAAGATGAGTTTCCTCTTTGCGATGTTCTTGATCCAGCCGATTTTCAGATGATGAACATTTCCAAACACAAAATTTAGCAAACGCTTGCCATAGATGAGATTTAAAGCAAGGGGAGATCACAGTCTTGATGGAACAGGACTGTTAGAGCAGGATTTTAGTTGCATCTCACAGCTTTATCTAGATTACATCCAGGTGTCAGACTGACTTCTGTGGGACTTGTGAAAAAATCCCCTCCCCAACACCAGCATCTGTAAAGAAAGACTAAAGCCAATTCAGTAATGCTTCTGCTGTTGTGACCTGACCCTCTGTGAACTAGCCAAGTTAAATTACTCAAAACCTGATAGAAAGAGGAATAATAACATAAAACTTAGAACCTGGAACTAAAGGAGATGCTGTGCTGTTAAAGATGTGCTTTAGAAACAGGAATTAGTAGCCACTGAGGAAATCATTACACTGTGATTGTTCGGAACAGCTGGTCGGATCCACAACGTCACATGAAAGTGATCCAAGAGGCATCAAGTATTAAGAAGTTTTGGTTTCAAAGGGCTCGCTAACTTCTCTGGAAAGCTAATGTGGCAAAGCAGCAGCTGCAGTTTACAGCACACCAATTACAAGGTTGCGGTAGGGGGGGCAGGAACAACCGCCGTAGAGTCTGTAATGTCATTCCATAGGAGACCCAGCACTTCTGTTTAAGAGAACAACTTACAGGAGTGAACAGTACGTCTGTTAAACTCATCTTTCATCTAAATAGATGTCAGAAGTTCCTACCTGTAATGAAAACAGAGCTTGTACGTGTCCTTTCACACCAGTGTCTAAAACGTCATTGTTACAAATGTGGAATGTGGTTTGATTATTCTCTCAGGAAATAATATAAAATAGAAAAGTCTTTTGCCCTCCACAGCAATCACTTAAATGTTGTAAGAGCAACTATCTGTAGATGCACATGAATGCACTTCCAACATTCCTACCTCCGTGCACAGTGAAAACTAGCAACAGGTTTTCCAGACTCAGATGAAATGGAACAGTACTGTCTACAGGTTTAAAACTGAGGAAAATGTAGTATTAGCATTTAATTCAATTTTTAGGCAAATAAAATGAATTATTGTGGTATACATAGGAGGTGGGTTTGAGTATTGAGCTATGTCCCCTGAAAATAATCCAGAAATATTAATACTTGTAGTTTTTTCACCATGATGATCTCATGCTTTTCTTTTATTTACAAAATGTGTATATTACAAAATATTCTTTCAGTAATTAGGACTGTTGGAAGATGTTTCTGAGGGCGCCCAGCAGGTACTTTGTTCCATCAATGGCCTCCTTCCCACACCTTCGCAGCAGATATATTTCCTTTTTGAGAGTCCCTTCATATGCAGAGGAAGATTTGTGTCTCATATATTCTTGAGAGATGTTCCTGGTGTGAGGCAGAGCCAATCACTTTGTTCTGGCAGGCACAAAGGCTCATGCTAATACTTAGGGATTGATTCTTCTCTTTCCTGAAAAAGAACACCACACCTTTGATATGGGAAATTGAACTTTTTACTCTTAAAATCTTCTGTATATAGAAAATTAATGTACATTGATAAGCCATTTGTGGTGTTTAAGTATACCACTAGGTAACCATCATCATAACTAGCACATAGTGCAATCATCAAGAAAAGAAAGAAAAAAATCTCACAGGCAGTTGGGGGGCAGGTAATGCTTTGTAGAGCATTTAAAATTAGCTAGTTTTTCATTTTGATGGGCAGTTGGGGTTTGGGAAGGCTGGGAGTGAGGGGAAGGCTATGCTCGTTTTAACTAAACAAGACCAGTATGGCCAAATGGTAACGGGTGACCGCTCTGAACTGAATCAGTGGTCTTGTCTAATTTTAAGACTAGCTCAAGACCTCAGTTTAAAAGTCAAACGGGTGCTGACAGCCCAGTGGGCAGGTAGCTCTAGCTCAGAAATTCATGTGCCAGCGCTGACTTTGTTCTCAGTGACAGCTTCGCTGATTGAAAGGCTTGTAGCATCCAGGTTTGGTTTTGGGGGTTTCTCCTCTGTCAGTGTTCCTGGCTTTTCTCCTTGCCTCCTTCAGCCACTTCCCTTGTGTCCCTGTGCAAATAGCTCTTTCCTACTACCCTTGCTATGATTGCTCAGATAGTGCTAATTCTTATGGTTAGGACTCCTTTCCAAATGCTGTTTGCAGTGTAATACACAACTTTTAAAAGAACTGCGTGAAAACTAGAAAATGTAAAGGAAATTGATTTCCTCTGAAGTCAGCTTTTGACAGGAATGATTAATTCATTATTAACAATATTTCTTTTCTCCCCTTTAAATTAGAAAACATCTAATAGCAATCATTTCATTCCCAAAAGCTATACAAGGACTGACAACTTTAAGGGAGATCTGGTGAAGTTCTTTTGCCTTCTACACAAAGAGAAGCTCTGGTGGCATTCACCTACTGGCATGTCAGTGCACTGATACATTCCTTCAGACACTTTGCGTGTGGCTTTTGTGTTATCTGCAAGCCATTTTATTGGAACTGTTAGATAAGAGAGAGACAAGGTTGTGGCCACAGTAAACAATAGGTCTCTAAACTTAGTGTATTTTTATATATATATTTATTTTTATATATATATATATGGTACTTACTACTACTAAAAAAAAAAAAAGAAGATCCAGCCTCCCTGTCTTCTCAATTCCCATATTTACAGTCAGGTTTTCCCTACCTCTGTTCAGAAGCAACTTTCGATACTTGTCTCTGGGGCCAGCTTCACTTCTGCCACATTTGAATCAAAACCCTCTTGCTGTTTTTGAAGTCAGTGGTTGAGAAAAATACATAGCTTGGAAATAAAACTGGTTTTCCTTCCGCCCTTTTTGGGAGGAGGACCTTAAAAAGAGCTGGACATTTACGTTTCCAGTTTGCAGCCTGCTTTGCTCTTTGTAGCCTGGCACATGTGCAGTAGAATATTTATTAAGTTATGAATTACCCTATTATCCCAGATGCCCTGCAAAGGCACATGCGATCACCTCCCTGCTCTGCTGAACACTCAGGCTATTGAACCTCAAGCTGGGTAGAGACCGAAACTCAGTCTCATGCTCAGAGAAGTCCAGAGGTGGATGGTGCCTCTACTGTCAGATTGTCCCATGGCATCGTTAGCTGATGGCAGGCTGGGAGAGATGCCAGTAGGCTTTTTTTGTTCCATTTGCCTTCTTTAACTGGTTTTAAGTCTTTTTATCTGACAGGCAGACAAATATTTGGCAGCTGGGTTAACTGAAGCATAGAAAGAGGCTCTTTGAGCACTGCATTAAGGTATTTGCAGCAGATAAATTGCTAAAATACAGTTTAAGTAAAATGTTCAAAGTACAGTTAATTTAAAAAATAACCATTAATTTTCTAGTCCTATTTATGTCCTTGTTCTAGTGGATGAATTCATAAGCACAGATGCTAACGCTGCAAAAATTGATATACAAGTCAAATATAAAGCATGCACTGAAGTCCCAGTGAATTTACAAATATTTGTGGCATATTCTGTAAAACACTGTTTTATTTTCTGTGCTGCAGATATATCTTACTACAGGATATAGAAGACACCCATATGTGCTTACGTCTTCACACTTCCCATCCTACCTTCTGTGTTATGGATGTGCCCACCTCCAAGTTATACAGTATTTTTATTATTTAAGATAGTGGTGTTGCCTCTTTCTTTCGGGGGTGAGATTAAGCATGGTACCAAAAAATAGAGGAAAAAAATAATAACAAAAATATGAAATAAATGAGCACAGAAGAAACCTCCGAGGAAGGAGAAGCAAACTACGAAACAAACCAGGAGCAAGGTTCCAGAGGCTCCTGGTTGATAGGAAGCCAGAAGCTGTGTCAAGGAGGAACAGATAACTTCCCTGCTTAGTTATCAAATATGTTTAACCATAATGCTCCAACCTGCCCCCAAATAAAGACAGTAGCATCAGAATTGTAGCTTATGCTTAAAAACTGATTCTGAAAAATTTGTTGATATTTCTATTTGGGAACCAAAGCCACTAAACCTATAGTAACTGAGGAGTAATACAGATAGACTGAGAAAATTACACTTCCATGCTTTTTCTTCTTCTTTCTTATTCTTCCTAGAAGCTGTATATTACAACTGCATAATTCCCATGCTTCTAGCCATCTATTCTTGTCTTTCCTCTAATCACTTGACTGCTAAAGTAATTGTTGCACTTCACAGAACTCAATTGAGCACGTGGATGTTGCTTTTCATCATGAAGAAAAGCATGAAAAACAATATTTGACCTAAACCCATTTCAGCACTGACTAGTTTTGGCTTTTTTGGAGATTGAATTAGATAAAATTACCTAAAATCTCTTTCTTAACTGCTTCCTGTCAAGTTTTGCACAAGTGGCCATTTGAGGGAAAAAAGGAGGCAGGGGGCCTGGAGGTTGTGGATGCCATTTGCTATTAAAAAAATAAATAAAACCTAGAATTAGAACTTTTAATCCATGCTTTCCCTTAGTAGGCAATGTATAAACAAGAAAGCACAAAATATATCACTCTTAACATTGTTAGTATGTCCAGAGCTACTGCTGTCTATGACTAGACATGAGAATGCAGGCACTTTACAGTATCTTTTTTATATGCCCCTTCTGAAATTAGTAAATGCAGCCAGATTTGGTAGTTGAGTTGATGAGAACTAGCTGAAGTTTCCATGCAGGCTGTGGTTACCCCAGACTGGTATAAGGCAGGAGCTCAACCTGGTTTTCAGTGGTTAGCTGTTAACTATTGTCAGTACTGCAGAGGTGGAAGTTTGAAAGGCAGCTTGTGCTACTTATGGACAGAGAACACAAAAACAGAAAACCAGCTCACCTTGAGAACATGGCCACTGGGACATGGCATCCCATGTGAAATGGCACCCCATGTGAAATGGCACTTAAATTCCTGCTATAAAGAAATCCAACCACCAAACAAACCTAAATACAAGAATTATTTATTTCCAATGAAAATAATAATATGAAGATGTGGAACTTACTTGATGACACAAGAGATCTGACATTTACCAGCTGGGACAAAGGAGGCTTTGCTCCTTCCTAAGAACACAGCCAAGGTGCATGGTTGCTCTAATTTGAGGAGGTTCAGCCTCTTCTTAGCATCACTTAACTCATGGTCTGAATAGAGCATACCTGGCTGGCAGAGGGCTGGAGGGCACAGCCCAAAGATTTATTACAATACCACTGTGCCTACACTTACACTAATACTGCAACATCTGAATCTGTGCAATACCGGATCACATACTTCCAAATTTGCTAGACCCTTCAGAGCCCACCAGGACATGAACACTAGTTCAGCCTTTCAAATTCCTTATGCTTTCATTATATACCCTGCCAAGGCATTTAGTCCAGAGAAAGAAAAAGTTATGTCCCTTTTTATATTTGGTTGGCTAACTGATTGGAGCAGCCATACAAAGGATCCTCAGCACTGGCTTCACACATTTTCATGCTCAAAAAGCATAGCAAGATGTTGATAAACTACAGTTACCTGGTTGTAGCACTTTCTCCAGGTCTTCAATACATCTTCTGTTCAGGCTGATCAAACTGCTGGTGATCAGTTCCAGGAATGAAGAGAATAAATAAACTAGGTATGAGTAGCCCTTAAAGTTTATCCTGACTTACAACCATGTCTTGCTAACCATCTGGAACTGTGCTGCACACATATGAATGGGGAAGGAGAGATAAAGAACAAAATCAGCTTATAGAAAGACTTGTGGGAAAATATGGGTGAACAAAATCCTGTAAGAGTTGTAATGCAGTTGTCAGCAGCTGTTCTGCTAGCATCATGTGCTTCTGCTAACGTTTTATCTGGAGGTGCACAAGTGTGATAAAGTCAAAGAGCGATGTGCTGCTACACTCATTAGCTTTTGTGCCAGCTTTAGAAGCAAGAAGGCATCTTTTAAAAACCTGAAGCTGAGTCCAGATGAAGAAAATGGAAAGGATAAAACTCTGGTGGATTAAATATAAAAATAAATGGAAGAAAACTTCAAGGAACTAAAGTAACCTCATGATTTACAGTTTTCAGAATATAAAGAACAAGGAATCTGTCAACACTCTCTGGTGGATCTACCAATGTCAGGTTTTTAAAAGAGAAAAACAAAACAAAACCAAATCATTGAAACTTGATCCCCCATAAACAACAAAGCCATTGCAAAGAATCATAGAATAGTCAGGGCTGGAAAGTTTCAACTCCCCTGCCATTCGCAGGGACACCTCACACTAAACCATGACACCCAAGGCTCTGTCCAACCTGGCCTTGAACACTGCCAGGGATGGAGCA
>WYDI02018003.1:4203-18463 GCA_009867235.2 Psittacus erithacus | reverse complement strand
AACAATTATTCATGGAGCTATGACACCAGGTATCAGGCCGTTTATACTGAGCGTGCTGTATTAATGGTTTATGCCTAGTCGTCAGGGATGAGTAGTTTTTACATACTCTTCCTCTAGATGGAACCACTCTGCTGCTTCAGTTGGCTGAAATACTACTTAAAAGAAACCACTGCTGCATGCACTTGTAATTGTGCATCTATGCTGAATTACACACAGCGTGGCTAGGAGAAAGTATACTGTGTGGCATTAGATGCAAAAGAAGGAATGGTCTTGGGCTTTGTGTTGCCTCTGGAAATAAGAAGTTTGAAGGTAGTGTTTGCAAACTTTAATCTGTTATGCAGCAGTGAAGATTATTATCTTTATGGGAATAGTGACCTACTTATTCTACATCTGAAGAAATGCAGTCAGATGCTTCATCTTGTCCCTCATCTCTGTATGTCTGTTTCAGAGTTTATAACCAGAATGCTAGCAATAACACTCACCATCATCTTCACATTTTATAATCTTTTCTGTTTATGGGTTTGGGCACAGAACTTGGTCTACTATACCAGGTATTGATACCTCTGTTTTCAGCAGAAACATCTTGCTTCATTTATTGCTTATCTATTTGCGTTTTTTTTTTATTCCCAGAAACTATCCCAGTTTAAATAGCTTTCTTTTTCTTTAATAATGTTTTTCCCATATTTTGTGGTTATGTGGGCTTTTTTTCAGTAAGTTGCATGTACAGCTTCAAGGTTTCTGGTTTTACCTGACAGGAAGTAAGGGTCAATTTAACTCATCTTCCCAGTTGTAAATGTGAGCTAAATGCATTACATGTTGTTTCAATTGAATTAATCTGGGAGCCACAGATTTTACTGAAGCTGGATATTTTACTGTTTCTAACGGCAGCATTTATGTGCAAGACTGGGCCCACTGCAGGCCAAAGAGTCAGAAAATAAACTCATTTGGTTAATTATGTGTGTAATCAGAATCAAACATGGTAAAATGTTGTCCAAATGAGAAGAAAGAAAAAAAATGGTGTAGTACAGTTAATCTCCTGGGGTGTAGCTCTCTTTTTCTCCCAAAATATTAAAAGTGTGCTGAAATAGTGTGGTCCTACGCAAAGCAGCACCAGTAAATAAATGTAAGATGCTGGTCTTCGTCCCCAGCAGCTAAGGAAGGAAAGGCTTAGTCATAAAATTGCTTTAGGATTGTTATCTGTTTATTGATGCTATACTCTCTCTTGTGAGAAGAAGGAAATATGGAAGTGGATTATTATCCATTTTATAGAATCTGTGTTACCACATAATAATACTGAAATAACAAATGCTGAATCATTGTTACTAGGTTGTCCAGATCAGCTTGTCCAATCAGGAGGGCTGGCCAGGGACATTGAATATTAGAACCCAGAAAAAATTAATTATAAGAAATATATTCTTTTTAGACTGGAGAATAATTTACATTTCTGTATAAGAACTGGGATGAAAAAGTAAAATGTGCCAGTTACTCACATCTCAGGAGGGTCTAGTCTCTTGCTGAAGGCAAGCAAACTCGATGAATTTAAGGCCTATATGATGGAATTGTAATGGAGCGTTGCTTGCCAAAGCTAGATCCAGACTCCATAAGCTATAGAACCAGCACTGTTTTCAGCCACCAGGCTTGGTTCTCCTGATTTAGTTTCAGCTTGTTGGGGCAGGACATGTGTGCCAGCCCAGCAGCAGGGACTTCAGTGAAGAAGTATGTAGGAGCCTGCAGCCCCTGCTGCGCACGGGTAAACCCATCTCCAAATGGACATCACTCAAAAGTCTTGAGATCAGTATGAATATCAGGTTCACATTTTTTCCTCAGAATGATGTTTCGAGACTGTCAGTGGCTGTGCTTTGCTGTGAAGGAGGACAGGAGAGAGACCCCACCAGAGGCCATTGCCACTGCGGTTGCTGACTCCCTCCTGCCTGTCCAGGGCTGTGGCCTGGCAGTGCTGAGGTGGAAAACAGTTGTCCCTGTGCAGGGGGAGGAGGAAGCTGAAGTGATGCTGCCTCCTTGCCAGTTTGAACTTAAGCCTAAATGTAATTGCAGCCCCAGTACTGCATACTGTGAATCATGTTGAGATAGAGATGTTTATGTTAGGTTATGGACTTTATAAGAAACTTCCTTTTTTTCGTCACGTAAACCCTTTTGTTTTGCAGAGGTGATCTGTCCCACTGGCTCTTTTCTCAGCTCAGGATGCTGCTTACTGTCACCACTCACAACCCAATGCTTCTGTTAACAGGCTCCATAAATTGCAGAATGTCATTCTGTCACGTGCTAGTCCCCATCACTTTCATCCATCAGTGCCCAAGATGTACTTCTGAGCTTGCTCTGCTGTTGGAACATTTAATTTGGTGCATGACAGATGATGTTATTCTTGGCATTTTTCCAGTACAGTACTCTTGATTATATTGGATGGTTTTGGGCAGCCCAATAGGATGATGTGTATATATAATACGTAAATATTACCTGGAGAAGCTGAACTTAATTTACCTTTTGTTTCTCCTCCATTGCTGCTTTTTCTCCTCAGAGCCTCTCACTGATTTTAACTACAAAGGTAAAATAAGCCAGAGCCAGGTATTTTCCCTTGGTCTGTCCTAGACTATCATGGGAAAATAGTTTCATTTGATGGTGTATTTAATTAGTGTTAGAAGTAAAGAAAAAGTTAAAGGAAATTTTTGTTTCCCCAAGCACCTTTATACTCATTCATGGCTTTGCTTGTGTGTGTGTGTGTACAATATTCTGGTTGTTATGTTGTATAGAATATTGCAAATGAGTCAGCTTTTCTTTGTGTGTGTGTTCTCAAAGAACTGTAAGAGTAGTCAGAAGATGAAGAGTAGAAAAATGAAAAGGAAAAAAGTTATTATGTCAGTAACTCATAGTAAAGGATGCTGCCCAACTGTTCAAATAAATGCAGTGAAAAGCATTGATTTTATGTATATATATTTGGCTAAGAGATGCATACAAAAGGGTTGTGGCTGTAGGTTTTATAGTGTACTTATTGTACTTTTGATTTCCTTCCATAAAAATTACAAAACTTTTCAGGCATGTAGAAAAAACTATTTGTTTGTGCAAAAGTCCTTGTCACCAGAATTCCTGGTGCTCACCAAGGCTTGAGAGATTTTTTATTTCTGTTAAATATTCTTAGAATTAATACATTACCTCAGTAAATGACACCTTTCTTAACAAAGTACATTTTCTTCTTTCGCCAAAGACTTGATTTGGCTTACCATTGATTATTGATTGATGCTTTTAATTATTTTTCTTTGTGATTTTCAGTACAATTTAGTATGTGACACCAAGTATTAAATCTCAGTCCTCTGCGTGTTTTTAGTAATTCCATTATTACTTACATGCAATGAACCGAAATACAACTGAAATACTACATTTACATACTATTTGAGCTTTCCTTTGCTGTAAGCATGTCATTAATTTTCTACTTACAAATATCCAATGTGAGCTTTTCAGAAACTTCTAAAGCATCATGCAGAAACTTGTAAAAATCACAGATATTTTCTGGTTTTCGGTGAACCTCTTTTTTTTTTTTACACTTTTTTGCATTATTATAAAACCTTTATGTTTGTTCTTTATACTGCTGAATAGGACAGATATGGAAAGAAGCCTGTTGTCCTACCAACCTTAAAAACTACTGGAAGCAGATGCTGTGTGTTATTAGTATCTGTAGAATTTCTTCCTGTTCTGAGAAACATAATCTCTGAGTCAGCTGCAGTATCTCAGATAATATATTTTGAAAATGTGAATGATGATTGTAACCTTATGACAACTGCTGAAGAATTATTTTTAGTCAAACTTTGAGTTATCTGAATTTCAGTTAGCTTCCTATCTTTGTAGTTAGGGGTTTTCTAGCTCTTTGTAAATTCATCCCATTTTTTTCGCTGCCTGCTGGGCTGCACTGGCATGATAGCAGACTTCTTACCCCACTCCTCCTGTCATCCTGTACACATTGACTCTGAAGTTGTGCAGCTTGGAGGTTTTCCACAACCACGGTGTCTGTTCCAGAAGAGGTTTCTCAAAGGATCAGGTGTGATTCAGAATAGGCTGTGGAGATCTGCCTAGGGCAAGGAGGGTTGATCTGCCACTCTCTTATGTTCAGCTGTCCAAGCCGGGTGGTGGCAGTGCTGGTGGCTGGGAGTGACTGTGGAGGGACAGTGAGGTTGGGAGTCAGAGGAGGATGGAAGGGAGGCCAGGAACAGAGCTGTGCAGTCACAAATCGTCTGGTGGCAGTGAAGAGATGACCACCAAAATGCAGAGCTGGCACAGACAGTAGGAGCAACCAGTGTCGAAGTTTCAGTATCTTTCTGGTATCAGTAAGCAGAACACGTGCCTCATCCATTTGGGGAGCCTGACTTATGTGAACAAAAATTACGTTTTGGCAGCTCTGTCATGTCATGGATTCCTGCATTAAGTGTATGAAGACTTTTCTTTAATGATGTTCGTTAAGCAGTGAAGTCTTCTGTAATGTTCCTCTAACTGCTTCACAAACTTTAATGAGCAAATTTCCAGTGTTTCTTTGCAAGGTTATGTTGTTATTTCTGTTTTATGTCTAAAAAGCAGACATGTCAATTCCAGTCTCTGCTTAGGTTGAGTAGCCAAACTGAAATGACTCTGGCAACAGGCATCTGTCTCAGCCACAGCTCTGAACTGAGGACATTTGCAGGCAGTACTGTGAAGCTCATTGTGATGAAAATCATTCCATGCATTGATACGGTTTCTTTTCTGGTTGTGAATCAAAACCCATCAAAAACTTATAAAACCCATAAAACAACTGAAAATGGAAAATATCTGTATTATAAAGTGTTGAGATTTGGAAGTCAGTTACTTGAAAGCTGAAACACCCTGGAATTTTGTGTATACTCTGCAATGTGATATTTCAGGACCAAGAACCACATTCTCTTTTTCCCAAGATCACAGTTACATTCATCTCTGGCAAAAAAAGATGAAAAAAAAAATCAGTTTTCTTGCTGTGAGGCATTACTTTGTTGCTGAAGTAGGATCTCAGTAAGTGGATGTAGGACAGGAAGAGAGATATGAATGAGACACAAATGGATTTGGTACTGGTTTGGCTTTTGGCAAGCCTAGACATTTTGCTTAGATCAGAGATTCAGAACATTTTCTAAGTGTCCTGTGTACCACCATTTGGGCATACCAGGCTTAAAACAACTCTGTGATCTCAAAATGGAAGTGATCAAGATTTATTTGCAGAACCGTGGAGTATGCAACACAGCAGAAATCCTCAAGTGTGCTCTAAATACAGAAAACACAGAATCTTAAATTCTTGGAAGAGTCAGACCAGAACCCTCTCAAACGAGAGCCCTTGTTAACTAGTGGACTCATCTGGAATTGATACTCCAGCTATCAAATTGAGAATAATAGTAGCAACTTCCCTCACAAGCATCTTCTGAAAATACACTCATTAGAGACAGGAAGGCTATTGCATGTGCAGTGACTGTACAAGAAATGCAGCCTCAGAAAGGAAATGGTGCATGATGAACACATGCAGAGAATGTCTGTCATTTTAGGTTTATTGTTCATCTGATGAGTATCTTCTGTTTTCTACAATGAGATTTGCATCCTCTGGAATTAAATATTATACCATAGGTCCTACTTATAACAGGGTGAATTTCTGGACTTCCGAGGCTTGTTATCATCTAAAGTTTCAACCTTTATTGTATTTTAATTTGTTATTTTTTGCAGTAGGTTTTTTTAATGTATCCCACTGGCACTAAATCATCTGCTTTAAGTAAAATTCAGTATTTCTAAATCCTTCTGTGTGAAGTAATAAATTGAGTTCATGTTACTTGAGCACGTCTGGCAAGTCATCAGCAGCTGCTGCTCTAAAATTCTGTGAATGTAGTTAATATTAAGAAGAAAGTGAAAATTTAAATGCCAGCTGTTTTCTAGCTTGTTTGTATGGGACCAAGTTTGTGTTTATTAGCACAGTATATAGAATCAGATCTGATCTAATCTGTTCTACACCAGTGACAGTACTGTAGGATACCTTTGCATTAGGTAGTCTTGTAACCTGTAACTTTCAGAATGGAATAAAGTCACTAATTTCTCTGTGAAATATTTTCTTTTCTTTAATATGTATAGACATGGTATATTTCAAACAGAACTGCTTCTAATAACTGCTTGACAAGAGCCTGGTATATGGTGTGTGTGGGGATGGACACTTACTGCACAGCTTACTGCACTTACTGTCTGTAAATATGTATGGACAGCATTCGTTCATGTTTTGCATTTGGGCTTTTCAGAAAAGATGTATCGGCTTTCTGCTGTGCTGGTGATGACTCATGTTACGTTTGTAAGTTGGCATATAAATGGATTCACTAACTCTTACTAGTTCATCAGGGATATATGTATGATACATTAAAAAATGTATAAAATGTGAAAATTCAACTGGGAAGCAGTAATAATCTAACAAATGTTGACTTTTCAATGTGTCTGCTTGGTTCTCAACCACTGGGGAGCAAATTAGCTTCTGAAGTTGTATTTTTATTGGTAAGAACTAACTTGTTGCAGGACAGCACTGATACCTCCTTTGCATACTTTGCGTCCTTTGCATACTGTAGTCCTTTCATACTATAAATATTGTATGTAAGAGAGATTTTGTCACTGTAAAAAAAAAAAGTCCTGATAGTTTTTTACTGCTAACAAAACCCATATATGAGATGAAACAATCTCACACAAGTAATTTATATTTTACCAGAGTTTTATTCCAGTGATGTTAGGAGAAAGTACAGAGCTCTATAGCACATAGTTATTCATAACATATGCACTCTTTTGTCTTTGGTGAGGAGCACATATTAGATTAGAATACAAATCAGATTTCAATAGAAATGAATGGATAAAAATACCAGAGCCTTCGTTAGTATTGAAGTTGAATCCCATGCATATGCCTCTGACAGGAACAAAGCATGACCTAAAAAGCTTTTTCCTGATTATGCGTCACTGATGAATGGAAGGCAGCTCCAACCAGTATGCACTGCTGAAGTGTTCAAGATTGGCTTATAGTTTATTGTCTCCAGACAATTTTAGCTCACAGGCTTTGTTTTATGGCATTTTATGCCTTGGAAACTGTTGCTTGTGCATTGCCATCTGTGGCTCATGCTTTTTCTTTTTCAATTTTTTTTTTTTTTCCTCTTTTTGGTGGGGGGGAGGAGGTGCTTTTTTTGCCACTATTTTAAAATATATAGTTTCTTTCTCAGGACATGGAATATATATCTTTTATGTATGAATAGATAAAAATTATCAGTATGAAGTATTTCTGTGATTAAGACTGAATCAGAGCTATTTTCTCTGATTCGTTTCAGATATTTCAGACTTGTTGATATATCAGATATTTGAACGAACTTTCTCCTGGTGATGCAACAGCTTCTGCAGACAAGGGAGAATCATGCCATGGGAACTGCATAAAATGTGGGCTTCTGTTTGCCATTGTACATCTCTTAACCTAGTATCTCTGGAGTGACTGGCTAATGGCTTGCTGGCAAGTGATTCTGTGGTCAGCATGATCAACAAAGGGATAACAGTATCTTTTGATATATAATTCATGCAAAGATGAATCCAAGAAATTTCTCACTGATGAAAATCAATGGCAGAGCTGTTCAGAGACTGAATAAAGTTATTCCATATGCCTTATGAGAGAACAGTTGCAAGATTTTGGAAACTGTCTGTAACCAAGAAGTAGTGCTGCGTGGTTTAGCAAGATAGATACAGGTGTGCATATTGCCTGTATATGTATCCTCAAATTTTCTTGCCTGGCTGGGTTATGCAATTAATAGAAAGAAGGATGTACATGACCTTGTATTTTAGCATTGATATTTGTAGGTTTTGCTGAAACTTTCAAAATATATGCATTTTATGAATGGCTTCCTTGTTTAAAGGATGGTGTGAAAAGAACTAGTACAATTTAGGGGTACAAATACATAGCTGACTTTGAGCTTCACTGAAGGAAGTAAGTTCAATCTGCTGTTTTCTAACATCGTCTTCCCTAGAGTGTGTACTGACCTGTGATTTATACCAGCCAAGTCCTCATGTAAAGCTGCCAACGTACAGTAGTACAGTATTTCAGAATATTGTTCTGCAATAGTCAAGGTATTCTATTATCATTAGTTTTTAAAATGCTAGAAACCTTTTTTTCCAAATATAGATACTTGATA
Source organism: Psittacus erithacus (assembly GCA_009867235.2). Taxonomy (NCBI): domain Eukaryota; kingdom Metazoa; phylum Chordata; class Aves; order Psittaciformes; family Psittacidae; genus Psittacus; species Psittacus erithacus. The sequence goes on along the minus strand of WYDI02018003.1, from coordinate 10,274 downwards.
GTTGCATTCTTTGTAAGATTTTTTGGTTTGGTTTTATTTTTTTCAGAAGCAAATTACAGTTTCCTTAATTCTACCAGGATTTCTGCCTACTGGATTATATTTGACCATCAAATGTAGAATAATGGTTTTTCTCTTGAACAAAAAAAACCCTCTACTGTTAAACTATCTGGTAAATCATACTGTCTCAAATAGATGGTTCTACTTCATCAGCTTCTAGAGTTCATCAGCTACTGACTTCCTATATACAAATCAAGGTCTACACATTATTTTGGTTAAAGCAGCCGATATGCCAGTAATGGATAGTGCTTCAGCTCTGTGAGACTGGGTGGATTTACTAAAAATAGGGTGCTCTACTGAAAAACTGCATTCATATAAACCTTCATTCTAGCATATTCAAAGCAGTGTGTTCCAAACTTTTTCTAGTTGCCTACAGTATAGACTACAAACCTGCAGAAGACTGCAATTATTTTGAAATGGGATGGTTATTTCCGCTTGAAAATACATGGATTTTGCTTTTCTGTCTGTCCCAATCAGGGTACACAGTTTCTAGAGTTTCTTTCCACAAAATAAAACATTCATGCTGTCACCTTGGGAAAGACCTTAGTGTTGCTTTAATACCTACAAAGAAATTACGGAGCATCTACAAATTGAATTTGTGGAACGATGAACTCATTGCTTTATTCAAATACATTAAATAATGTGTATATAGTGACAGATGATGTTTGAAGCATAAGCTAGGTCTGTGTCATGAGTAGGTAATGATATTAAGTTATTATTTATGAAGTTCTAGAAAAATGGTAATGCAGACTGCATCTGTGTGTCACATTCACAGTGTCTTGTCAGCTGGAATTAACTGAATTGTGTACATATTTTATTGGGTTTTTTTATCTTCTCACTTCCTTACTTGTTCTGTTCTACCAGTTTCCTTTTGAATTTTAATTTTTCTTTTCTTCTTTTCAAGACTCAGTGTCACAGTTTTATGATGGCACAATAAATTTATGATCATAGACTATATGGTACATCCTGCCTTTTTACTTGATAGTTCATACTTGTGTTTGAATAAATGAATATATATATTTGACCATGGTTCAGGCAAATCATTTTCTCATCCATTTTATGATATGCTTTGGAACAAGCACATTTGAATTAGATTGCATAGATACTGGCGGTAGGATTTGCAAGTGCTACTCTAGGGAAGGATGATGCTTCTCACACATTCAGCACTCGGATGTCACTTAGTTATGCCTGTACTGGATCCATATTTGAGCAGTAGCAATCAGGTACACAGAGTGCTCTAGGTTCTTAAGGTCACTCTGTGGTGTACCATGCTTTCTGGTGAATCCATGAGACTTCAGCAAACTCTTCTTCTCATGTGGAAAAGATTTGAAACATTCCCCTGTAAACTCATGTAGCTATTAAAAACAGGATCCCTAATTCCCTTTTCTCTTTTTAAAGGTAGCACAGTCTGGCTTGTTTTTACTGCACTGTTTCACTTAAAATGGACTGCTCCAAGCGCTGTCATACTGTGCAGTGAAGCATAAGTGTTTTGCAAATGGTACTGGCCTGCGTGCTGAGTGAGGAAGCAAAGGTCTTCCTGTATAATCCGATTTCAATCAGCTCACTCTAATCACTACTGATAGCTGCAAAATTTAGCCTGGATCTGCTCTGGTAATCTAGATTGACGGGGGGTAAAAGTAAAGGGACAGAAGGGCAGAGGAACAAAGAGAAATGAGCACGGACAGTGATTTTCTGCTTTTTATTCCTCTTCTGGGACACGTATCTGTGCTGGTGGGGTGCTAAGACAACAGGTGCCCTCCGCCGGGCTGCAGCAGCAGCTGCCATGCCACGGGCACAAACACAACAGGTACGCATGCAACCTGTGGCGTGCATAATTTATTGACATTGAGATCCTAATTCTCTTTGCTACTTGGAAGATCGTGGGGTTGTGAAATATTCAGGCACAGCTGCAGTTAAACAGAGCAGCCAGCAAGCGAGCATCTCTTCGACATCCTCTGAAGGCGAGTGGCTTCCAGTGTTGGGCTTCATTTTCCTACAAGCCCAATGCTTGGGTAGAAGCTTGGGGGATAACTGGGCTCTGCATTTTCCTGGTGGCAGGCGAAATATCTGTGAGGATGGGTCCTTTTAACTTCAGATACTAATTTTTCCAATAGAAGATTCAACCTTGGATTTCATGGATATATGGAAATACAGCCAGCTGCTGCTGAAGACAAGTATTTCACAAACTTTTGTCTGTGTTTGACTGGACTGTGGATCAGGAAGAAAAATGACTTTTTTTATTGTTACCTGACCACATGCTGAGTGTGCCTGTGTCAGCCAGGCTAAGGGACTGCGTACCCTGGGGTAACAGAGGCACCTGGATTACCCCTCCGTCTGACTTTCCATGCTGGTGGGACTGTTGTTGCTCATCTCAGCCTTGCATGTTGCCATGCTAAAAACACCAAAGGCTAAAAATGTGTCCTGGGTAAGTACAAAAAGATGAACAAAGCTTCTATAAATATGCGTATTTTCATGTATCTATGAATATGCTTCTCTATATATGTCGAAGTATAAACTCATGACTGAGTTGTAAGGTAGATGAAAAAATTATGAGTGGTGAAATATAATTAATTAAATTATTGCTCAGAATTAAGAAAAATAAAATATACTTATCAGAACACCTATATTTTTTAGGAAGTATATTTGGAAATTTTAGAATTACAGACTTTGAACTTACTCTGTTTTTTCAACTTACTTTTCATCTATGGTAGTAAAGGGTTTGTGCTACATACTTTTTAATCGACTGCAAAATTGGCATGGCTTTCAGGGTACAGGATCAAGGCCTTTAGAGTAGGGCTTAAAGATCTGGAGGGGATTAATGATTTTAATTATATTTTAATTTCTGCTTTTATATATTTCAGTGATTTATGACTGTATTCTTACGTGCTGTATGATCCATATCTTTAAACATTATGTTACAAGTCCCAGGATTGTTTCAGTATGTGGTAATAAGTTGTAATGCACAGTGGGAGGAGGGAGTCCATGTTCAGTGTCTTTTCTGTTGACTTCCTTCTTTTTTACTAAGAAAATGCATTGTTACTTTGTCCTTATACATTATATTTCTGTCAGAAACTAGGATTCCCTGTTGGGGAATAAAGTAAGCCATGAAATAGAATTCCAGAGTAACAGTGACCTTTGCTAACCCCCATCATGTATGATTATACAACACTGCCAGTGCGCAGCCTGCTCTACGAAACAAACAGAATATCATCAAACCCCAGTTCCACGTAGAAACCTGGACGTGCTGGCAACTGCTGAGTAGATGGCTTTAGGGCTTCTTCAGTGACTTCGCTGAGTCCCACATCTTTCCTGTGTTGCCCATAACTGCATTACCTTGACTATAGTGCAACCTTGTCTTATTTGGGCCTAAAGCAAATCACTGCCAGATGTCAGGGTACAGGTACCTGCCCTTCCCTGTTACTGCTTAGTGATTAATAGTTATGAAAATGTGTTAAGTTTCAGATTACTAAGAAATTTATGTGTGTTTATGAAGTAGGCTATGACTGTATATAAACATAGTTGATTGATAGGTGTTTGTATCCCTCAGCTTAGGTATTGAGGGATAAGCTGCTCCTATACACAGTGTGTCTTCCTGAAGGTAGAAATCTCATATGTTTGCAGCTACAGTTGTCTCCAGGTGGTTATGTTGGAGAACGTAAAGGTACTGACTCTTACCTCTAGTTTTGCACTGTAGAATAATCACCGAGAATAAAATAAATAATGCCTATCTCCCCCTCCATACTTTCACTACCAGTTTGCATACAAAAGGAAACAGATGTATGCTGTCATGAAAATAATTAATTTTGGTAATAATTTCAGTTGTATGATTGATACAGAGTTCATATGTGAAGACATAGCCCTATGTTGCAGACATTAATGACCTTCAATTCTTTCACTAAACGTCAGCTAAACATGCGTAGCTGCACATGTGAAATGTACAAACTATAAACAGATTTGAAAATTGCAGCACAAAAATGGCAGTTTACATGTTTGGAACTGTGTGCTGTATGAAGACATAGATGCAGCATCCAAACCACTCTAGCTTTTGGGATTGCTTCTCTTTTATGGAATGTTTTTGACCTTCAAAAATAAATAAAACTGCAAAAGTTATTTGTAAGGATTTCTGACTTGATTTTGAATTAAGTATATTCTAATAGTAATTTGTAGTTGTGACTGGATATCTGAGAGCAAACAGAAGAAATACATAGTTTTATAAAAGATGAAGATAGTTTTATGTAACCCTTGCATTCATCTCTTTCCCTTTGGTTTTCTTGCTGGGGGTTGTGCTTGTGTGTGTTTAATCACTTCATCCATGTTTAACAATACAGTATAAAAGTTATATACCAATAAGTGATAGAAGGCATAATTTTTTTAGAAAGTACAAAAATAATTTTGTTCCCAGTATTTTAAATGAAAAACAAAATTTTAAAAAAATAATAGCTATTGTACTGAGGATGTTTAAAGCAAGTAATGAGAATTTTTCAGAACATAATAGTGACTTTTTTTTAGTGCACTGATGTTTTGAAAAGCTGAGATACCGTGCAGTGAAATACAAGGGCACCTTACAAAATCAGATGCCTGCTCAAAGTATTACTTAGTTTAAAACCCAACAAGTGGGGATGGTCTCCAGCTCCTTGTAACTCTGGAATTTGACCCTGTCAATCTTACCTGTTTGGTGATTTGATCTTGACTTTGTGCATATGCACATGAATTTAATTTTTATTGTGTAAATTGGGCAATTTTATTGTTTCTTACTTTATGTATGTACAATCAAACCTGCTCTTGAGCTGTCTGACAGGTAAGATGTAGGTAGGACCAACACCTACGAAAAAGCCAGTAGGTTTCAATAAATGCAGTTATGGGGCATGACACTTTTTTGAACTATGGTTTTGATCTAAGCAGAAGATGGTGGTTAGAACTGACCTTAAAAGAACTCTTAAATTTGAAGTACCATAGTGTTTTCAAAATATGCCTGTTAATGAAAGATTTCTTCCCTGTACGTTCTGTAAGCTCTTTGGTCAATCTGTTACACTAGTATGTTAGAGGTATAAGCACCTTTAAGTATTCTGTGAAAGATGTTTAATTTTGTACCTGATGTAATTTTCAAGGGTAGCGTGATTTTATGGAGTTCCAGATACAGCCCTGTTTTCCTATCCAAACATCCGCTGGCCTTTGGAGCCATGCAAGCCCTGCTGGAGCAAATCTTGACTCAGTTCCAAGGCAACCTTCTGAGCAGAAAGGTCACTGAGCCACAGATACCCAAAAACAAATTCTAGCTCTTCGGAGTAGAGGCTTCTGCTGTGCTCTGCTGTCAGTAGTTACGCATTGTGGTATCCACTGGTGAAAAAGAACAGTCTGGGTGCCACTTTTGTAGAGTAAACTCTTCCTCCCTGAAGGACAGGTTTGGGTGGGTAGGAAATTTGCTGCATTGCTGTTACTGTTAGGATGCTTAAGAGTGCATACACGTTGTTTCTGCTTTTGTTAATATTTGAATTGAGTTGATGTTGGCATTTAAGAGATGAAGCTTCTTGATTGCAAAGCATCCTTTACCTCTGATGTCTTATTTATTAACATTCTTTGTAACACACCTAATATCACTCAACTTCAAAGGAGTGGAATTTACAGAGGAGGAAGATGACAGACTTTCATGTAATTCAGCTACAAATCCTGATGAATTCTGTGAGCTAATAAAGGGGCTGATATTTCTATATCACTTTATTACTTAAAAAGTTACATGGTGGTACGCATAGTGTTACAATGGTACAGAAAGTGAGGGATGAAAGAAGAAAGATAGGATGCAAATAGTGAGATATGCTTGTTCCAGCTCAGAATGTCTCAAGAGAGGATAAGACATCTGTGGAAAGTGTCAAAAATAGTTCAGCTATATTGGAATATATATTGGAATGCCATCCAGAGGGGCCTTGACTCGCTTGTGACGTGGGCTGATGCCAACCTTATGAAGTTTAACCATGCCAAGTGCAAGGTCCTACACCTGGGTGGGAGCAATCCCAGGC